>CAMXCT020004703.1:0-31156 GCA_947184155.2 Cladocopium goreaui
CAGTTTCGTTTTCACAGTTTCAACTTGCAGTTTTTGAAGGAAGCCTCGCAACGTCTCGCACGAAAGGTTTGAATTTGTTCAAACAACTCAAGACTTGCACTTGTTGAAGGTCTCGCACTAAATACATTTTTGAGAGATAGCGGGCGCGCAAAATCAACCTTTTTACGACGCAACGTGCCTCGGCAAGTGGATGGGGAAGGCCTGCTGCGAGACGGTTCTGAAACCGTTCCGGCTGTGCCCGGTTCATGGTCGAATCGGCCCCGCCGCATTGAAACTGAGTCTGAGGCGTTTCCCGGCCGGGTTTCGTTGTGCTTCCTTGCCAGCGTACTTCTTTGGCCTTTGCAATTCGCTTCTTGCAATTCTTATTGGAGTGGCTGCATCAATGTTTCTCTGCATCGCCATTGCCCGCGCAATTCTTTTTTTGGCAATTCGCTGCTTGCAAGTCTTATTGGGGTGGCTCCGCCAGGGTTGCTGATCATGAGTCTTGTGATGATTCTTCTCCTTTCTGGCGCTGTTTGAAATTCCTTCCTACAAAAACTTTGGTTCTGGCGCCGAGATCCAATTTTGGAGCAGGTTTTGGTCCAGAGAAGAGAAGAGTTGAGAAGAGCTGAGATAAGTTGAGAAAAGCTAAGGAGGGATGAGAAGGACATCTCAACAAAAAAGAAACCAAAAGCAAGGGCTGTCAAGAGAAAGACATGAGAAGAGAAAGGGATGTCAGATGACTAAGACGTCAAGAGATTGTTTCTGCAACACATTGTTGGTTGTTTGACATCCTATAGGTGAATTCTGCTTTTGGCCCTGTCGGTTTTATATTTTTGAACCTTTCGCCCTCGCTTTGCCCGGGTACTACTTGTATTCCAATGTTTGGCGTTACAATATGTTACAATGACATGTTTCCCGTTACTCGGATTCATCCTGTTGCCATGTCATTTCTCAGGCTGCCCCTTCCTCCAAACTGTGAAGTGGCCAAAGTCGGGAACCCAAGCGAGAACCAGCTAGAAACATGGGCGAAGCTTTGGGCCTTTATGATGGATGATTTCTGGTATCCCGACTGTTCGATATTGAACTGCTCAATACTGGCGAGGACCATGGGATGGTGAGTTCAGGCCTATCCGAATTGATTTTTCACTGAACATGTTTTGGAACCATTGAAAATGACGAAGTTGGGACATCACAAGAGGTTCAAGATGCCACGCTCACGTGCAATCAGGTATTTGCACGTGCCTCGCGCAGACACACCAAAAACGGCGTTGAAAATGTGAGGTTTTCGTGCGTCCGAGGACAGCATATGTGAATGGGGAAGCATGAAATGTGTTGCGCAAAAATGGCCTGGATTCAATTCTGACCCATTCCCAGCCTTTGTGTTGCATGTACATTGAGTGTGGTAGCTGCATGCAACATTCAAACCATTGGAAAGCCATTTGGGTTCACAAATCTGTTGTGCAACTGGCAATGTCGGGACATAGTTCACACAGGAGGTGATGTGACATTGGCAAAAAAGCCTGCGCGGCAAGTCATGGCCGTGAGAACTTGGAGACTAGATTTATGCATGTAGATTTGCATGAAAACTCTTTTGCACCAAATCATGCTACGATCACATCGAGGTGTCCAGAAGCAGCTGAATCCACATATGTGATGGGTTTTGTTTTGAATTATGCACAGTCCATGAGTTGCCCACAGAGGCTCAGCAAACTGTGTAGTCCAACAGCGCATCACAACCTCCACTCTTTGCTCAGCCCGGATGCTTGCAAGGATTCAGGAGGCTAAAAAAGGGGTTGGGCTGTTAGAACCAAGACCTCCTCAAAGTCTTGTTTCAAAATTTCAAGAGTTTTCATTGAAATCTGACTTGATCACCAGTCTGGTGTTGAGTTTAAATCGGCCAAATTGTTGATGCTGACAAACAGGAACTTTCAAATGCACTAAGTAGAAGGAACCTGTGGCTAGCATAGCCAGTTTCGCTACACATGACTTGGAATCGGATGTTCGGTCATATGTCTTTAGCAGCTGCAGGTCAGCAAGGATGCTGATCCTGTCTGCATCTGTTGCTCGCGGGTCTGGTTCTCACTTTACAGCATGACATTCTTGTCTGTCACAACAACTCCACACGCCATGTCTTGGTCAGAGTCATTCCACGGACCTCTTGGACAAGGAAGAGACAAAATTGCAAGTTTGACCCCCGGTATCATTGATATTGGACTGGACCTTATTGAACTTCGAAAGATTTGGTATTTCTATGTATTGCTTTGTGGACTTGAGCTTGAATTTTGGAATTTTCAGAACCACAAACGCACTCCAAATCGAGGGAACACTGGGCATGATTTTTAGACCGTTGCCTTGCCTGTTTCGTGGTTGCACCGCACCATGAGGACATTTGTACTCTGCGAGTACGACGCTTCAACAGGTAGAAGACAGGGAAGCACGACCGAACGGAACCGTCTGAAGCCAAAAATACGAGATACTAATCTTTGAACATTTGTAAGGACCAGATACTTTCTTCAGCATCATATGCCCCATTCGCCATGAGCTGAGATTGCCAGGTGCAGATGACTTGACAGAAATTTCCCGCAAGGTGCCAGCAAGAGTTCCTCCAGCAACGCGTTTCAATGCCAAGAAGTGTGAAGTCAAATATCCAGAATGATGTCCATGACGCATGGCCAAAAGGCTTGTGTCTTTCGATTTCGCTGTGGTGTGAGCTATTTTTTCAATTCGGTCCAGTTTGAAATGGTCTGCCACGGGTCCAAGCTCCAGGTTTTGCCAAAGATCCCACGTACGGGAGCAATCAGGCGCATAGAAAAAAAAACCTCTGTAGACCGCTTGGGGGTTTCTTCTTCAAGATGGCTGGGTGTGGGCGGTGTGGGTCAAAACAAGCAAGTTGCCAGCAAAATAGGAGGGTTCAAGACTCAGGATTGAGTGTATGTTTGGGCTTTGGGGCCCCAATTTTGGCTTTATTCACAAGTTCCTGAAACAAGTGTCAACCTGGTTTCTTCCAAGTTTGGTTGAAATATCGGAACCTGGATGCTTGGCGAATAGAAGCCATTCTGCATGCGCAACTCAGCTTTTGAACAGATTCATGGTTTCAAATCTATGATTTTTCTCCGGGTGAAACACAGAATCTACCAATAAGTAAACATGTTTTGCACAGTACCAGGTGCCTTGAAGTTTGGCTCGTTTCCAGCCGTCTCAGCTACGAGGTCCTACGTCTATGGAGGCCACACCTTCAACTACTTGTTGGACAAGGCCTTTCCGTGACATCACGTGATCACCGGCACCGTTGAGTTTGCAACTCCAACTTACAACATCAAGTTCACAAAGCCTTTCAAATATTTTACAAAGCCTGACTTTTGTGCAAATGATAGCATGCGACTTCAGAAAGAAACACAAAGCAATTTCTTTGTTGTCCAAAAACATTTACATGGGCCAAAACCATCAAAACCGATGTTTTTTGAATACATGGGCGTTTGCATCCACAACTCTGAGCTATTTTGGTGTGACGCTTGATAGCGAGGTGTTGATTCGTAGCAATTTATAGATGGGATGCGTATTGCAGTAGTAGCCTAACCAGGTGAAGGTAAATGTCCAAGGTGTAATCCCGCCCGTAGGCTGTCTTCTCATGATATGAAGTGAACTAGACGGGGAAAAATTGCATCGAGAAGTGGTTTTCAGGTATACTTGGAACTTGGGATGGTGTTATGAATTCCGATGGCCTGCTGATGGGCAGGATCTGATCTTCTTGTGCATCGCTGCACCCACAGCAACTGAGTTGGTCGGGTGTCCCATACGACAGCTTTGCTTGATGATATGGATTTAATGACCCAAACTAGGATACACATGGGCACACAAATCGGACATGTCGTGTATTTTTGGATCTGAAACTATCCAGTTTAGGGCGCGAGTAATTTTGCACCACACCCATTTGCTTGTTGCTCAGGTCCCACAGTTTGTCGGCAATTGTTACAGTGTCAGTTTTTGATAACTGTGATGTTGCCCTTAAGTTGCTCTTGCTGACGAATGGATGTTCATGGAAACTGTTGGCATGTCTTCATGCTACCCTCCATTCAACAAATATGGCGGCAGACAGTCCCCCTGGTTATGGGAAAATATCCATTGATATCCTGTAATTGTAGCATCTCGGCATCCAACAAAAAGATAGAAACGTTTTCCATAATGGTATAGATGATATTTCTCCCTAATTCCCAGCTTGCCAATATACAAGGTCATTTTCCAAACAACCGCTTGTTTTGTTGGTGTTTCGGAGGTCTTTGAATTCTTGAATGAGTTCCGAAGGACCTTTGAGGTCAGGTGGGTGGTGGAAGAGTGAGATGTTGCTGTTCATCACCCTTGGCATCCAACATTCGGTTCCTGGATGCTGTAAAGAAACACATGTCTAAATGAGTTGGAAAACCTCCCATTCCCAGTATTGGATGGCTCACGAGGAGATATATTCAACTTGATGATCTTTTTAAGGTTTTGAGCCGTGCACAATGATCACCCAAATCACGCTGTGCATGTGTGAAACATTGTGACTAACAGAGCAACTTTCAGAGGTACCACGATCATAGTCTTGCATCACAGCAAAGCGAGGTCACAACTCTTTACTACAGAAAAGAACTGAACTCTAGATAGAATTTTGGGGGTACAACTACTGTTCGGTTTGTATACAACAAATAGCATGGCGACAAATAAGCATGGTTTATGGTTTTACCATGTATAAGCATGGTGCTTCGGCCTTTCCCTGGAGCGGTGCCAAATTTTACGTATGGTACAAGGGAGAAACTCAAGCAGTACAGTGTCATTGTCAAGCTGTGATATGCCTCTTTATCGGATTTCAAACCAAACCGCATCAAATTGGATGCTTCAATGCTGTAGAAACGTGCAGGTTCCGGATAGTTTATAGCGACCTCGCTACGTAGCGGACCTCACCATACAATACATTATGGTTTGTGTATGGAGATCATCCCCAAAATGGCCGAGCGAACCTGGTTCAGGATTTATCTTGGAGTATCCGGATCAATCAAATCATATTCCCTTTTTTTAGGTGGTTAGAAAAATGAAGGTTATATCCAATTGTTTCTTTACATGATTGCTCCCAACACCCCAGATACAACGGGGGGAGATTAGGTAAATACAAAGATCAAGTCATTCATTTCCTTCCTTTGTGGCTATCACTTACCCGTAGTAGGTTGGAGCAACTTCATCTTGAAGTGCTTCAATCCCCGTGTTTGATGGTTATACCCCAGTATTTGTGAGCAAATCCCATGAAATCCCATTACACCGGCAAGAGACCCAAACAGTATGGGAGCAGGAAGTCAAAGTACCAGGTACAAACCACTGTAGCTATGGAACAGTAACAGATCAGGTTGGACATTATCGGAACTGCAGCCTGAATTTGTTTTGGTGCAAGAAGCAACGTTATGTCTACCCATCAGGACCTAATACCAGAACCTCATACCAGGACATCTAAGAGAATTCGAAAGATCGTCCAAGGATCGTCTATATAGAGGATCTCACAAGCTTCATACAAGAACTTCGTGTGAACATCCCAGACGGAACTTTCACACAAGCACCAACGCAGAGCATCTGCAAGATCTCAATGCAAGGACCTCTTGAGGATGATTTCAAGAGGATCTCCACGAGATCGTCTCACAAGGACCTGTACGAGATAATGCAAGGACCTCTTAGAGGAGTTCACCAAGATCTCTACAAGAGCTCCTCACAAGGAACTGTAAAAGACTGTGACCCAGATCTTCATGCCAGGACCCCTAAGAGAATCCCACAAGATCGTCAGATAGGGACCTGCTGCTGCTGGAGAGGATCTTACAAAATCTTGATACGAGAACGTCCCAAGAGCATACCAGAAGCTAATACATGGCATCTGCAAGATCTTCAGGCAAGGACCTCTTAGAGAGGATCTGACCAGGATCTCCACAAGATCTTCTGACAAAGACCTGTGCCGAATCATGCAAGGACCTCTCAGAAAAAGGATCTCTTAGAAAGGACTTCACTAGGATCTCCACAAGATCTTCCTATAAGGACCTGTGCAGGATCACGCAAGGACCTCTTAGTGGATGTCAGCCAGATCTTCACAAGATCTTCTCAGAAGCACCTGTGCAAGATCATGCAAGGACCTCCGGCAGGATTTCAGCAGGATCTTAAGATCTTCATATATCACCGAGCTCCAAGAGAACCATTAAACTCTTGCAAGATCGTCAAAGAAGGGACCGAGACCAATAACAACCGTTTTGTGCGACTGCCTGCGCAGCCGACTTGCACATGGATATTTGCGAAGAAGCCGTTTATTTATGCGCAGTCGAAATGCACATGGACATCTCACAAGAGCGATTTTTGCCAGAATTTATAGGAAAAAGGCCAGAGATCAGATGGAGCACCCTGATCTAACACCGGCCTTTAACCGCTACTGTAAGAACCCTTCAGTGTGGACACACTGTTTAGGGAAATATGACATCATTAAAGTTCCATAAAACGCCAACTTATCCCGACGCTTCACTGCCGAGTCCCTGTCACGTCGAAGCAACCGTGAAGTTGAATTGGCCAGGCAAGCGGCCTGTGGTTCTTTCCCATGGAAAAACATGTTAAGTTCTACAAGACATCTGATATATGTACACAATACATGTATAGAATACGTGTCTTTAATGCAGGTCTAGTGTGTGTATATATATATGTGTGTGTGTGTATGTGTGTGTGCGTGCGTGATACTCATGTAAAGTCATGTAAGAATATTATATATATATATGTGTGTATTTATATATATATATATATGTATGTGTGTGTGTATTTATGTATATGTGTATATATATGTGTGTATATATATATATGTGTGTATTTATACATATGTATGTATGTATATATATATATATTGAGATGTATATATTTATATATGTGTATGTATGTATGTATATTTTTATTTTTATGCATATGTATGTAAGCCTTCCCCCTATATGATATTATTTTTCGTATATAATATTAATATGAAGTACCCCCAAACAAAAACGTAGCGAAATGCATGTTAGTTTTATTGAATTGGGGTGCCAGATTGAGTGTGCTTGATCTGATTTTGAGATGGGGTTAATTCAATGACCGTGGTTTGAGAAAAAATCAGATTTTATTCAGACAATTTTGCGAGTTCAGAAAAACTAAATGCAAACGCTTTTGAACTGTATCATGGTAGTGAGGAAGGCATTGGATGGGTTGTGTGTAATTGTTTAGCTGCATACTCAGTTTGCAACATCCTTCTTCCATGTTTTTAGTCAAACACATTCATGAGGCATACTGCAAAAAAAAAATCTTGCATTTTGATAGACTTGTGTGGAACTAAGAGACCAGCAGCGGAAGATGGAAAGAGTACTTGGAGAATCCTTTCTGCTAATAAAACCATATGTTGGCAAAAAAAATAGATAAGATGTGCTGCATCACAATATTTTTTTAGGCCTGGTGGTGTTGCAGCCCACATGCTAGATTCCAGATCAGTTTTGCCGTGACCCTCACCTGATGAACTTTGCATAGTGGCACTTTGGGTTTTTTTGTGGTCATGTAGAGTCTACTGCATCTGCAGGGACTGAACTTTTCAGAGTGGGTCATTCAGCACTAGTGTTTTCTTTTCATTGGTCTCTTCTTATCAGCCCCTCAGACTTCTCTCCCTTGGTTTCCTCGGATTCTCTACTGCCCCATCTTTTCCCACATCCACTCACCCTGTTTGGTTTCTTGGCATCCCGTTGTCGACAGGATGCTCCGTGACTTGATTATGAGATATAACTCTGACGGCGGGGGTCGAGTCCAACAAGTGGAGAGGGACCTCGAGGCAGCTCCAGGGATGGATATGGGGGATCAAGTAACCTCCGTTGAAAACATCAAATATTTTGGAACAGAGCAATAGCACGATTTGTCCATACCCAAGTGGGTCAAAATCCTGCTATTGCGGAAAAGGCTAGCATATTTTTTCAGCAGATTGACATGTTTCGACTGTTTTGCCATCAATTTCCTGAAGGCTTTGAGGCACAACCCTCAGCCAGTGGGAGTCCTCTCGAAACAACGAATGATTTTGTTCCACAAGGCCGCTCTGGGGCCGAAGGAGATCTCCACTGAGCCCAGGATGTCACTGACATGATGCGCAACAACTTGGGAAAAGTCATGGAGCGGGGAGAGCGCATTGACTCGTTGCTGGACAAGACATCCGCCTTGAAAGCTGAGTCTGTTGGGCACTTGGTGCAGGAACTATTCAAATGGCAAAGCATGTGCTGTTCGGAGTTGTTTTTTCGGTCACTTTGAAACAAACTTCTGAGCATGATTGGAATGATTGGATTACACTCCTCTGACTTGCTGCATGGTCCGGCCAGCAGCTGTGTCTCAGTACGCCCGCACCATACATCATCGGTCATCAGCTAGCGGTCGAGAGTAGAGAGTGCTAAGCATTCAACACCAAGGTGTCTTTTCGAAGCAGTGCGAAGCGATATAATGATGACCTCTGGTGGAAAGACCAACGAGGCCCACTTCCTTGGCTGTTCCTGGCAAGGGGAGGATTTGATGGGAGAGCGCCAGAACTTCGGGAAAGGATCAATCACAGATTTTCAATCTGCGAGAATCCCTTGCGAATCTTGAAAACTGGATGTAGTGAGGCAGCCACTGCTGGTTCCTAATCGTTAACGAGCTTTTTGGATCATGTCAGTGGTCCCCAGTAGCAGGAAGTCCTTCTGGACACGTTCCTTTTCTGAAGGACTGCTTTTCATAGAACTTTTGCGGTAATGGTTTAATGATCCTGTGTTTGGCAACAGGTCTTGATCGAAGGAAAGAACTCACAGACTTTGCACTGCTTGGGATCTGTAGCTGAAAATGTATACTGTGATGTTCAAAAAAAATAGAAAAGTAAACCACCATTGGAAAAGCAAAGGCTAACTTTACCAGTTTTGTGAACCCATCACTAGCTCCGCCCTTGACTTCACAGAGCCGATCTCCCATCAGCCGAACCAGGCAAGATGTTCCTATGCATCTTGGCGCTTGCCATCGTCGTAATCTTGACCTGGCTCATAGTGTGCCCCTGTGCATGGTGTGGGTTTTGAACCAGTTTGGGAATCCTGCCCTGAACCAACCAGTAGCTTCAGGGATAAGCGAGGATTTGAATCATTGCTCAAATGCCACGAGGGGGCACTGAAATCAGTGGGTCTAAGTGCAACCTGGTTGGGGGCAAACATGGAAAGCTTCAGATTCATGGCGTAAATCTATGTGAGTCTTCTTTCCTGTTTTGAAGGTAGTCTTGACATGTCTTGGCGTGGTTCGGCATCTGTTACATATTTTCCAACTAGGAAAGATGACATCACCTCAAGTGCCGCCCACACACGGGGAGTTTGTCTTTGCTGGAATCCAGTCTTAGCATTTTGCATCCGGCCCCTGTTTTCTTGGATTTGATGTTCCTTCCCATTTGTTAATCCACCATTTTGGAGCAAAATTATTCGGAATAGGTTCTACTTTGGGGGATCCCTGAAGCATTTCATGCGTATCTAAGATAGCTAAGTCTCTACTTTTTCCCAAGTTTAGGTTTGGCTCCTGCAACTCTTTCTCTACATGTTCCCATCCCATTTGCTGCGCGGGCAGGCATAACAGTGAGAAGCTGACAGATTCTCCCCGCTGACCGAAAAAAAGTTGACCGACACGATTTTAGCCCCAGGGTGGTATTTCTGATGATATACAACTATGGGAAGTCGTTCAATAAAGAAATGATATGTGCACCACCACCTCCATTTTGTTGAGGGCCACAACCATGTCGTGGCATGTCTTGTCATGAAACACATTGATATGGAGCTATAGGATGACCCCATTTCACTCTGTAATTGCGGCCGCGTGGGTGCTTTTGAGCTCTATTCTCAGATTGGAGGGCCGCGTCGTAAAAAATTGATGGCACTGTCGAAAGAGAAAGATGACAAACCAACCCCGGGATGTTGCAGCTCCGCAGGCCTCTGTGCTAGCTTTCAAATTTTTGGATGCTCAGTGGCTGGTTAGTAATGGAAGATGGTTAATGATCCTCGAAGTGTTTACAGCAAGTGAATACCAACTGGCATGGAACCCCTGAAAAATGATGCATTTCATCGATTACAACCCGGTTGATGTAGCAAACTCAATAAATGTCACCACCTATTTTTGGGGGGGCTTGATTTTTAATATGGCCCATGGCTTGTAAATTTTGGTAAATGTGGTATGAAAAATTTGGGGAGTTGTCATATTACCAAACAAAGAGCCTTTAAAATGAAAATCGGATTGCAAGTGATGACGTATTTTCTGGGTGGGCATGTTTGTCTATGGGGGTGGCAAAAACCCGGGTATGGTCATTTTCAGTGCTAACTCACCATCCAATGCTGAGGGTACCTCGGGAGGTCGTCACCAATTCCAACATGCTTACTGGCATAGATAGCGGGATATAAATTCACACGCATTCTGCAATAGATCTGTTACAGCTTATGGATCACCAGCTTGAAATTTCACACGGAATCCTCCAACATGGATCTGTGGCAATTTTCCACTTTGAACCCCGGCCTTTGTGGTGCCACATCTTTCGTTCAGTGCACTGAATGTGATATGTGGCTGTCCAATTTGCTACTAGATACGTGGGGGAATCAGACAGAGCACCGGACCGGCACAATTGGAACCACATGCAGTAACAAATTTTGGATCAATACCCTGAATACCTGGATGTGCATAGAACTTAGTTGTCGGCTTTGCATGGTCAGTTTTACATATATATATATATATATTGTGTGTGTGCGTGTATTCACATGTTTTACAATCCGATTATCCCACATATATCGCACGTATAATTATATAATACGGATGCAGATCCAGCTGGCCCCGGTATTTCCCCACAACTTGGATGACCAGCGCTTAGCTGCAGCATGTTCAGGATGCCCTCTGCCGGTGCTGCTTGGAGTGGAAGCAACTTGACAGAAGATCGGGAAAAGGAAAGGAAAGTGCTCACGACATGAAACTGGATACGAATATATGTTAATTTGAGGTACAATTGCAGGCTACATAAATAAATATAGACATTAATAAATAGCTAAACAAACAAATAAACAAGTAAATAAATACATACATACACATACACATACGCATGCGCATACGGCATATGGCATATGGCATATCGCATATCGCATATGGCACATGCATACATACATACATACATACATACATGCATAATTACATCACATTACATCACATTACATCACATTACATCACATTACATCACATTACATCACATTACATCACATTACATCACATTACATCACATTACATCACATTACATCACATTACATCACATAACATCACATAACATCACATAACATCACATACATACATACATACGTACATACATACATACACACATACACATATACACATTTACACATTTACACATATACACATATACACATTTACACATATACACATTTACATATATATTTATTTTTATGTACACATAACAAATATATATATATATACATATATATATTATATATATAGAGATACATATATTTATATCTGTATATACGTATATTTTGTGTGTATATATATATATTTATTTATTTATTTATATTTATATTTACGTTTGCATATATGCATTGTGAAACACTCTTTTTTGGATGATCCCAATCTGCATTCATATGTTTGGGACGTGTTCAGGCCACCATCTTCTTGGGACATTGATTTCTCACGACTTTGATACATTATACGTTTGCTATCGTTTGATTTTGTTTTGGTTGATGGTTTCAAAAATATCGCTTTTCCTATTTTTCATCACTTGGGATGGTGACTACCTCCTGCGAACCAGCATATGTTTTCAAAGATTTAGATTTTTCGGCCACCCTTGTGACCTCCGCAGGTCACTGGTGGTCATGACCAGTCAATACTCACTGTTGTGAGTTTTGTCAGCGGTCCTTGTATTTCCCTTGGCTGTGAAACGTCATCTTTGATAGGCATACAAATGCTGGTAAACCCCTCAAAGGATAAAGGTTATGATGTCATGTTTCTAGAGGATATAAAGGTGAACCAATAACTTTAATACCACAATAGGGTGGATAGACGTTCACCAGGGTACCAGAGCTTCGATCCATGGCCATGTAGGCAGTCCTGCACATCCAGCAGCGCACCAAACATGTCAAAAAATATGACAGGTCACCGAATCTGACTCCTTTCCCTGTTTATCAAATATTGCTTCTATAGCATGCAGTAAGTGACATAAACTTTGCAATGATCCCCAGGCTATCTTAATTTCAGTTTGCTCAGCGTTTGCAACCTGCAGCCTCTGGGTCCGTTTCATGCCTGTACCTACAAGCCTTGGCGAGGGTGACAAGCCCCAGATTCAGATGGCGCCAGACATTTTAGCCCGAATCCTCAGGGACAGAGGATGGGGTGTACCTCAATATTATTGGGCCAGAATGCAAGTCTAGGCGCTGAAGATCAGGCACCAGACCTTAAGGACTGGATTACCCGCATGTCGAGGAAGGAGCACGAGAAGATCACCATCAAGCCGTGTCAACACCTTGATGTTTGGCGCTCAAATGTTGTGCAAGCGGTATGTGTGGCTTCTGGTGATCCTGATACCTCAACGTGGAGAGCATGGCTTGCCCCTGCTCAACAACCTGATCCAGACTACACGTTGCTGTCAGGCTCAGGTGATTTAAGGTTCCAGTCCGTTGACTCCAAGCTATCGATCGCCATGCAGAACATGGTTGATGCTGCTGGCGAAGTTGCATATGAAGTCAGAGTCAAGATCAGATAGAGGAGTCAGGAACTGGGGAAGAAAGGGAATTTCCTGATGGGCAGAGAAATCTTTGCCATGATTCTTGATCATTTCAGGACGACATCTAAGGATGAAGTTTTATTCAATGCTAGTCACATATACAGGCTGCAGTTCCGAGGGGACAAGGAGATGGATGGACAATTTCCTAAATGCTTGACTTGAGACATTGCCAACATGAAGCCTGAGGACATCCCTTCGGAAATCACGCTGCGAGATCACCTGCTGAGGAAGATCGAAGGATCTCAAGCACTACATGTTGACCTCACGATCTTCAAGAGCAGAGATAAGGACGACAGGAAGAAGACCTACCAGGAGATCTTGGAAATCATGAAGAGACACATCGCAAAAGTGCGTGAGGACAAGAACATGGCAGCCAGAGACAAGTTCGCCACAGACTACACCAACCTTGGCAAGCCTACGACTCCTGCTCAGGGCGGAAAGCCAAGCGCTCCTGCACCCAAAGGTAAACCTGGAGCTCCTGTACTACCATCCGGCGATCCCAAGAGTCATGGGAAGGGGAAAGGCAAAAGCAGCAGGAGATCAAGATCACCTTCTACCAAAGATCCATCAAAGACCTTTTGTCATTCCCACTTCAACAAGGGGAACTGCAAACATGGCGACAAGTGCCAGTACAGTCACTCGCAGTACCATTGGGACAAAAGGAAAAACAAGAACGGAAAGAAGGGTAGCGGGAGATCAGCATCGCCAAGAAGATCCCCAACTCCCGGAGGGAAGAAAGATGGTCATTGCTATGGTTGGGCGAAAGGGAATTGCAAACGTGGAGACAAGTGTACTTTCAAGCACGATCCCAACTTGAAGGGGAAGAGGGCAACCCCCGCGACCAACTCATCGGCATCCAAGGCTACACCTGCTTTAATCCGAGAGTTTGACGATGACTTCGTTGTGAAAGCCATGCCGAACGAGAAGAAGACCAAGATGAACGTCAAGTTCGATGATGACAGTACGTGAAGCGAGACAATGTCCCTTGTTCCAGTCGGAAGCCAAAGAGGAGCATGACTAGAGCTCAGAAGCAGTCGATCACTTGTCAGACCACTCAGGAGCTCATGAGTGATCCTCAATGGGTTCTGCAATCACATTGTCTTGGGCCCCAGAAGTGATATCAAGTTGAAGTTTTATCACATTTGGGTATCTATGGGATAATCCGAAGGCCGGTGACTCCACATATCCCTGGCAAATTCGGCCGACGTGACAACATCACGTGCATCACCATGCCAATCGAGCACAGAGAGATAGACGCTTCATCATGGATTCTGGGAGCGGTCATGATCTAATATCCGCTACTAACTAGGATTAGCAGGATGGACCTCGACACCTACGAGAGTTCGAGAATTAACTTCCGCACTGCCAATGGCGTCACATAAACTACTATTATGGTGGACCTGGACTTTGACACGTTCAATGAGCCAGCCAAGGCACACGTCTTGGAGGACACACCATCGGTTCTCTCGCTGGGAAAGCCTATACCTTTGTGTGGCCTAGTGGAAGAGAGCCCTACATGATCAACTCCAACGGTGATAAGATCAAAATGGAAGTTCGCAATCTGATCCCATATGTCTACCTCGGCGCGAAGGACTATCGCCCATCGCAAGACCGGGAGGCTGAGTTGGTGATGAGAGTGTTAGGTCTCCTGGGCAACACAACGTCAAGGACTATATACCTTGATGGCGAGAGCGGTGATGAGATGTCAGAATCGGACGGTGAAGTCAGTACGTCTATCGACGGGCTGATGAATCCTCCGAGGAAGACCAAGAAACGCAAGCCGAGACGGAAGACTACTCCGGCAGCAGTTGGGGAGGAACATGATCATGATGATGATGATGATGATGATGATGATGGAGAATATGAACCATCGATCCGTGAAGAAGGACCGGAACATGACGATCGAATGGATAACGTTCCAGGTCATGAGGAAGACGGAGACGATGATGATGAACCTGACCCAACAGCTGGTGATGATCCTGAAATCGATCAAGACGATGGAGATGAAATTGGTGTTGAAATTGGGCCACAAGAAGAAGAAGATGATGAGGACGACATCGACGTAGGTGATCCGGAAGGGGGTGTACGCCTTTCTCAGAGAGGAACAGTGAAGCATGAAGCCCGTACTCTTGAACACCTATTGACGCACCGATACAAGAACCCGTACTGCAACCCTTGCGTAAGGGCGAAGATGAAGCAACACAAGACGTATCGAGGTGCCCTCGTAGAAAACTCACCAAGTTCGGAGACCTCATCACCTTCGACTTTGTGGATACTTGCAAGACGACTAAGCTGTGCTACGACACAGTCAAGGAGATTCTGATCATTCGGATCGATATACTGGCATCATTCAGAGCTACCCCTCACGAACGAAGAACACTGAAGATGTTGTGAGGGCAGTGAAGTTCTTCATGGGAAGGAGGACTATCAGAGAGGCTTATTCAGACAAAGCCAGACAGTTTGTCAAGGGGATGCATGCTCTGAACATTCCTTTCGACCACGCGTTGCCGGGAAGACCATCAACAAACTCCTTGGCTGAGCGCAACAACCAGTTCGTCATTGCGACCACGACTACATGTCTGCTCGAGGCCGGACTACCTGCATGTTTCTGGAAGTTGGCCATCCGATGTGTATGTCACCTTCTGAATGTGGAACCTGGGGAAGATGATGTGAGCGCATGGTGCAAACTCCATGGAAGCGAGTTCAATGGTGAGAAGATTCCCTTTGGTGCATTGGTGTACTTCAAGCCGAGTGGGGCAAGGACCAATGAACAAGCTCACAAATTCGACCCCAAGGGCATTCCTGGCATGATTGTAGGGTACGAGATCGCACCTGGTGTGAATTGGAGGAGACAGTACATGGCTTGGGCGTTGTCAGACATGACAAAGCAGAACTACTCGTTCAACGCCAAGAAGATCATTGAAAAGCTGTGGTATCCTCATCTCACTGAGAAGATCGAGGTACACTATCCTCTGACGTTCCCATGCACAGAGATCTACGTACGAGAAGGTGAACACAACATTGGAAGGGCTGGCAGTGAAGGATCGTCTTGAAGGTTCTCCTGATGTCATCGAAGATCAACAAGATGACGATGACGACGATGATGGCGATGGAGGTGATGGCAAACCTAAGAACGTCAAGAAGACCAACATGGCAGAAAATCAGGAAGAGGAATTCGACCGAATGATGAAAGAGTTGGATGACAAGCTCAAGAAAGAGAGCGAGGACAAGGTCGAAGTTGTGGGTGAACCTCCGCTACCTCCTCCTGATGGTGAACCTCCTTATGATGGACCGGAACATCACTCGATGGGCAAGGCTGGTGACGGCATTATCTACCTCAGCGACATCGGCAAGCATGTCAAGCTTGACAGGCGTGGCAGGCCCTATCGTGTCGGTCCCGATGGTCGCAAAGAAGTACGAGGATCACCAAGGCCAAAGAGTAGCTACAGTCCTGAAGAATGGAGAGCACTTTCTGCCAAGGAGCGAGATGTCATCATTCGCCGAGGTAAGCTCGACGCCGAGGCTGAGAAGCTCAAAGAGATCAAGTTGCTCTATGACGGGCATCCCATGACCATTAGGGTGATGAATGCGCTGGTACGCCTTGTTCATGGGGGGAGAGGCATGGAGGATTCGAAACAGCTCAAAGATCCCAAAAAGTTCAACAAAGCTTTTGCGGAGTTGTTACAGTCAAGAAACCCCACAAAGACGAAAAAGAATGTTAAGAAAGTGGCATCAGCAACGAAATGTGGTCATGATGAAGTTCAAGTTCATGATGAATGGAAATGGATTGGAAACCACACGTTAGAAAGGATCCACAATATACCAAGAAGAGATATGTTCGTTCCAAGTGATTGTGAAGATTGTCCATGTGATCATCGTTTGATTCAAGATTGGAAGAAACTCAACAGAAGTTCCAGTCAAATGTGAGGGTGGTCAAAGACAACTGGCGTCTCCTGACAACAATGGGGAGAGGTCGAACAGAAGGAATGAGTTTTGGACTGGGAAGTCTATCTTCCGTGTCTTGAGGCATCATGAAGTTTCTCCGGTTGCGAGTTGCATTATGGATGATAACGTGATGGCTTGTCTTAACACCATGGGTCTGGACATCATTTCGCACAACAACATTTTTATTCCCCACGCTTATCAGATGATGATGACAGAGAACAAGAACACCAATGAGATGAATGTGTTTGCGGACAGTTTGATCAATCTGGTTTTGGTTCGTGATAATGGGCAACAGTTGAAATATACGTTTGTGAGGTCTATACCAGATTTGGAAAAAAGCAGATTCTTGGGAAAGGACATCACTATTACGATGCAAGAGTTGCCCGGAATGGTACCCACCATGGTTTTGATGTGTGCCGAACCTGCAAGTTTGATGACAAAGAGATACAGAGACATCATGGATACATCGTTTCATCTGGAATTGATCACAGAGGATGATGACCTTCTCTCCAGATACGGGAGTGCGAAATGGAGGAGATGCATCCGCAGCAATGAGGATTGCGTTTTCTTCGCTGGACCATGCACAGGTGGATCTCCGTGGAATAGGTTGAACAAAAGGATCAGCAATGCTACAGCACACATGATCCCAAAGCCCGTTTATACTGGAAGCTGTGGGAAGAGTTTTCAAATTGTTTACTCAGAATGATCAAGTTGGAAGCTATGGCACTTCTTGAATTACCAAGGGGATGTGACTATTGGCGTGATGAACGAATGAAGTTCATGATCAACGGCACTGAGTCACACATCCATGACTTTGACGGATGCATGTATGGCCTCACAACTCAGTTTGGTGATCACCGTGTTCCGATCAAGAAACCATGGAGGATTGTATGATGGGGGGGTCAAGTTCAATTTGCACAAGAAGTGCGATCGAAGGCATGATCATGGAAAATGTGAAGGTCGTGAAACGAAGGTCACACAAACCTACACCAATCAAATTGTTGACTTCATCCTCAAGACAGTACGTCGGCATATGATGATTCGGTTCAAAGAGCCGTTGTCGAAGTTGGACGAGACATGCAGTAATTGCAAACATGACCCACGCTCAGCAAAGAAGATCGCAGTATCAATTCAAGAGGAGTTTCATGAAGTTGCATTGGACCAACAATGGTTGATGAAGTATGATGGAAAGTTGAACATGGTCATAGTCAATCTGACATACTCGGGACAACAACTATTGCAATTTCAATCTCCAGCATTCCGTGCAGCGTTACGTGCGCTCTACACACCAGCGGGTGAAGTGATCTCGGGGGCCAGACGGCAACCGAGGGATCTGATCCTGCGAGTGGGTGGAAACCCGTGTGCCAGTCGGCTGCGGGGAGTACCGAAACTCCAGGTGTGCGACGCCATGTACAACAGCATCATCGGGAATGCCAACAACGACCTGAAGGAAATCCAGGCGATCCTTGTCGCGCTGAGGGACAACGGCTAGCATAGCGCCATCCCACCAACGTTCAGGGAGTACGAACCAACATATGGCAGCGCTCCGGACATTCTGGTGAAGAAGTGGGATGGCATCGGCATTAGTCCCATTGCTGCTACATCAGCGTGCTTTCTAGGAAAGAAGCCGAGCAACAGATCGGAGGTGGACGCAATTGCACTACTTCACCAGTTGCTCGAGATGGTTAAGTCCCAGGAAGATCTGAACATGGGTGCGAAAAAGTTCGTGGACAAATGCATCACGTACATGAAGACCTTCGTGCAGTACGCCTCTATGGACAACCACAAGGTGCTCGGATTTTGCACGACGGGTTGCATCAACAGTTTGGGGAACATGTGGGAAATCATCAAGAACTTCCACGTGCGTCATCCCAGCAAGATCGAGGGGTCATTCACGGTGGCTATGGATCGTGAACATCTTCGTGAATTCAAGATGCGTCCCCACGGTGGTGATTTTCGCAGTGTCAATCAGTCAGTCCCAGCGGACAACACATGGCTGAGTGCAACGAGGAAACGGGATGAGCTTCTCCACCCGACCAACCCGAACGTGCCACTTGTCATCTCGTTCAAGGCGATTCACCGGGAGCTCCACTACCTCACATTGGATGCTACTTGGGAGTCTCCCAATGTGCAACGACTGTTCAATGCAGCTTTGGAGGAATGGGTGATGCAGGTAGTTGGCCTTGGACATGCCTGGAGATGCCACAACCACCTCGAAGATGACTCGGGCAACCCAGTGGAGCCGATCACTTAAGTTGGAGACGACGATCACGGACCTCATTGGGCAGAAGCAGAAGCTCACCAGGGAGAGAGCGGCGGCGGTGAATCACCTCACCTGCATCTTAGCTCTGTCACCGATGTTTGCCAAGTGCAAGGCAAAGTTAGAGCGACTACGTGCTCACTCCCAAAAGGCCAGAGAGAACTATGACACACTGGTCACGTATGAGGGACGGATCTACGCTTCATTGATGTTCACTCAAGAGATCATGGACAACCACGGCTACAACGTCATCAATGTTGAGGAAGGCAACCATGAGGAGATCAAGAAGCGGAACAAATGCTTCTCTGCCTTGAGAGAGTTCATGACGACAAGATCGGAAACCAAAGCCGGTGGAGGACAGATGGGGACACAGGTGTTTTGGTGATAACCAAGTACCTCCAGAACCACCTTCACATCACGTGCCGGGATGGGTGACAATACCAGATCCTATACTGTCCCTCAACAACAACGGCGATGGGGAGATGGGGGGCACAACATCCATCTCATGCTCCTCAAGCACCACCACCTCCTCCTCAACCTCAACAACCTCGACCACAGCCGCAGCCACAGCCACCACCATATCCACCGCCAGGAGCTTCAAGAACACCAAGGGCTGAGGCAAAACCTGCGCCGAAACCTATGCCAAGACGTGAGGTGCCCAAGACCGACTATACGTCAATGCTGAGAAGCCCATGTCGGTCGCACCCTACATCAAGGTCTTGCACGATTACGCAGGGACACCTGTCAGGTCCAGACTGAATCTTGATCTCTGCACGAGGGTGTTCACAATGAGCCATGTGCAGGGACCAATGGCCCATGGAGTTCAGAAAGTATGGGGGCAGTATCTGCGAAGAACAGCAGCATACACTTGCTTTATTTCCAGCTGGTCAACAGTGAGGCCATTGCTGAAGGATCATGGAAGTTCAGCGAGCTGGAGTGGCTGAGGATCTACAATGCAGCGGTGAAACGTGGTGGAATGATGCACCAGAACTACTACTTGTCAGATGGGGCGATGATGGCCATGGTCGGCATGAATGACGACGCACAGGCATCATCAAGCAAGTATCTTTCTTGCAAAAGAAACCTTCGTCCCGGACTTGGCGGGGAGATCGTCGAGAACCCATTGGTCCAGAAGGAGAGCGACGAACTCGCCGGGAAATTTCGCTCCAGCAAAACATACCTGCTCACTGACTTGCGATACAAGTGCACTTCTAACCAAGGAGGGTTGACGAACATCCAGTATATGGACTGGATGAACTGGGCTACATCCTGGTCGTCATCGACATCAACAGCTTTGACGGTGATTCGAAGTCCCAGAAGTTCTTTGCAGCCGTCGAACATCTGAAGGGGCTGATGGAGTCGGTCCAGCATGAAGACAATGTGACATGCCACATTTGGGTGTCGTTCGCATTCTTGATCAGTGAACACCCACCATACAATGCATTCCGCGAGGTGGACAAAAGAGCAACCCGGCCAATCTTTGTGTCGCTGTCGCTGTGCAAGGATTCTCGATTTCATGAGATCGAGACGGGCATCCATGATGTTGCGGGGATTCCGCTGACATCTTGAGGAGCTTTGGAATCCTCGTCACACGGCCGATGGCATGTGGAGGCTGATGTTTGGTCATGCTGGCAACCACTGGAGAAACAACCATGAGTACCCTGACAGAGCCGGAGTGTTCGCTACAATCGAGAAGTTCCTCTTCCGACAACGGATCCTTCTGATGTGCTCGGTCAACACCGAAGCGGCCAAGGAGATGAACGACTTGGTCAAATCGTCATCAATAAAGGTGGGCATCAACTTGGAGCAGATGGAAGATGTTCTCAAGGAGCCCGTCACACTTGAGATTGGATCCGGAGGGGGAATCCCAAACACATCTAGTGCTGGTGCTACCTCATCATCAAGCGCCGGAGGCACAGTTGGGGGGAGTAGGCGAACATTCTCCGAGGGGTATGAGAAAGCTCCTTGGTCCGAAACAAGTGTGAAGTCAAAAGTCCCTGAACCAACGGCCAACATGTACGACAATTGGTTCTATGTCAATCCTGGAACCGACCGTACCATCCTCTGCAACGACCACTTCACCCGCAACAACGATGAGAACTTGCCGACTGACTTTTTTGAGGATGAACAGGGGCAACGGCAAAACATGCATCATCTGCAGCGCCAACGAAGCAGCGAACGTGCACTCGCTGTGGCCACCCGATTTCCAAAGGGAGCAGATCTTGACCATGGCCGCCAGGATAAAGAACTTCATCACCAAGCTGGCCGAAGAAGGGAACCCAGTCACGAACCCTCACATGAACCTTGTTCAATTCCTCAAGGACATCACACGTGCCATGGTGGGCAACAAGAGAGTTCCATTTGGTGAGGCGCTCCTGAAGGCAATCTCACACTATGGAATCGTGAGGGTGCCTAGTGATCGGGTCACTCAGATTTTCATGGGCAAACGTGGAAGGCAATACACGGTTATCCGTGAAGAGTTCCGCTTGGAAGGCAGTGATGGGGGCGATGATCGCTTTGCCTATCGTGTGTCCAAGGATTACGGCAACGTCTTCTACAAGGACTACCTCAAAATGATCCTTGGCCGTGAGTTCGCCGACATCACGGACTATGATGACACTGCCGCGGAGAAATGCGGCGACGTCGTGGAGATGTGGTTAGGTCTCTTGGACATTGCCAACATGACAAAGAAGCACATCAAGTTCATGGACACTCGTGCCGATCCAGGTGAATTACTCGCTGGACTGAAAACATCGATCAACGTTTTCCAGGGCACAACAAGGTCATCCTCTACGTCAAACACCAAGAGGAACAAGACAAACTACACACGGACCACGTCCTATGAGAACCACAGAGTGAATCAGATCCTGTACGAATGTCCAGTGTGGAATGCGCTGTACACCATGTGCCTGATTGAGGACCGAGAGATCGAGATCATCAATGAGATGTACCTACGATCCTTGAAGAAGAACGAAGATGATCCAATGGGCCAAGAAGGGCAAGGCGAAGGAGTAAGTCATTCGACGGGCTCCGGAGCTGCGTCCTCGTGCTGGGGTGAACGCTGAAGGGGTAGGTCAAACGGCCGGCCCGAGTAAGCCGGAAGCTCCTGGTACTCCGCTGGGTTGGAGGAAGAGTAATTATCAGACCTCGAGGGACAAAGGGCAGATCATGGAAGCCATCGATGCATTCTTTGCGCTGGCGGATGACATCAACGTGCGCATCAGATGTGGAGAAAGCGGTCACACCAAGAATGAGTGCACCACGAAGAGCGACGACCCTGTCAAACTTGCACTGATCGAGCTTCGAAAGAGGTTGCAAGGCGAAGAGGCGGGGGAGGCACCACAAGGGGATGATGGCACCAAGCCATCAAATGGTTACCAAGCCACACGGGACGGAGAGTACATGTTCCTCCGACCCATCCCACTTTCAGTGATTGGTGATCGAGCTCATGGTCAACTGAGCATCAATGGAGTGAGGATTGGTGAGAAGGGTCCAGCAACCAAGGACGAGTTGAAAGATCTTGTCAACATCGCCGGCCAGAAGGGCATCACGATGACCTGCAAGGACGTGATGGAGGCGGGCAAACTGTCGGACCACAAGATGTACCGCAAGATCCCGATCAAGACTGACATCGGAAGCTGAAGATCCTACCAATCAACGGCAGCACGTTCTACTCCAAGAATTATGCGGGCGGAGGCATCGAATATCCATTGCCCACGGACGAGGACCCAAATGTCGTCGACGTCAACGGTTGGGAAGACAGCTATAGCGCTACTACTTCAACCGAGCATTGAGGCACTTCATTGGCAGAGAGAGAGAGAGAGTCTGGACGAAAGGGGAAAGCCACCAAGGACTTCATTGCGATGTGCGATCAATCAAAGAGCCGTCGCAAATCGCAACAGCAACGACGGCCCTGAAGGCTGCAAAAGCCGTCTTCAATGAGATCAAGCCAGAGGACGAGATCCCGTTCTACGAGGACTTTGTCAAGGACATCGGCGAGCTCGAGAGCATGAACGGGCCCCTGACCTACCACAGCGATTTGAGGAACCGACTGGTGACATTCATCACCAAAAACTACATTCCTGCCTCACAGAGACTCCGAATATCCTGTCCATATGTACCAGATGCATGGGTTCCTTGGTAAGCTGGGGGGAGCGAACGTCGCAACGACGTGAAGGCGGATCTCCAGGAGTACCTGAACAAGATCAACCCGCTGGTGACGGCGGAGGCGAAGGAGCCGATGGTGATGTTAACATGGACAAGGATGAGATCGATCGCCTGGTACAAGCGACCAAGGCGAAAACGGAGGCTCAGGAGAAGGAGGATGTGAACATGTCTGGTGAACCCTCAAACAGGTCTGAACAGGGCCAATCTTCGCGACCCACGCCTGCACCAAAAGCTACAGTTGAGGGCGCAGAAAAGAAGAAGGGGGAGGCTGAAGACGACCGTCAGGCAGAAGAGGAAGATGAGGAAATGAAGCGACAAGAAGAGGCGAGGAATATGCCAGCCTGGGCAACCAGGATAGTGCCCGGATGTCTCATTCACAGCATGGACATAGCGAAGAATGAAGACGCCATCGATTTTTGTGCCAGGATCATTGACAACATGATTGTCACACACCTCAAGGCTCGCTACCGCATCTTTTACCTGTACATGGTGTCTACGCCGATGCAGTCGTACGTTACCAGACAGTTCCGAAGTACGACACGTATATACCCTACGTGGGTGAAGATGAACACGGCGATCTCCGTGAACCAACAAAGGAAGAATATGTGAGGGACGAATCAGCAAGAACGGCATGCTGGGCGGCCGGGACCTCGACATGTACCTCAGGGGCATTGAGGGCACCAAGTTCTTCTGCAAGATCATGAAATAGTTGGTACCCCGCAGTTTGTCATCAATAAGCTCACCGACGTGGCCGACGCCGATGACGACAACAAAGCCGAACTGAGACGTGAAGTGACGGACTTCATCAGGAAGATCATCGCCGGAACATTCAATGTCAGGTCGTACGACTACTTTAGAGTAGCGCCTCCGCAACGAGATGATCATCTTCACATTGATCCTGTCTCACTGACGTGTGCCGTTATGGAACGGGTGAGGACATTTGCCATCATGATGACCCTCAACAAGATTGGCCTGCAAATGCCGGCCGGGCTTGTAAAGGTATGGGAGAGCAAACTGAGATCCTCTCGTCAAAGCGAGAAGCAGCTGGAGGACACCGTCAAACCGCTCGACCCTGCGGACCGCGATGGCGCGCGTGACTACGTCAGGGCGATCAAAGATGTTCCCGGCGGATCTGGACAGGAGAGCCCTTCAGCTGGAAGTCAAGACACCAGCAAGCGCAGGCACCGATGATGATGATGTCATGCGGAAGGGTTACTGAGAGAAGCGTGAGAGCCGGACTAATTCGTCTCGTAGCTTCTGCTTGGAAAACGGTCGATCCGACCGCCGAGCGAAATTCCCTTTCTTTTTTCAATATTAAAGTGGGCGACTTCAGACGTGCCAACCCCGGATAGCACTGCTTTTGCTGTACAAAGACTTGCATGAACTAGCGCACGACTGACGTCGGACGCTGGGGATCGCATCTGTCAATGTGATGAACCATTAGCAAACTTGGTACAACTGACGTTGGGCGTAGGGAGCTGCATGTTGAGGATTCGTCAATTTGGTGAACCATTGGCAGACGACGTACAACTGACGTTGGGCGTAGGAAGCTATTGGGGAACCATAATTCAATGTACACAACACGCGGTAGTCTTTAGCTTGTCGTTTCACACGCAACGCACAGCTAATTCGGGGGTAGGCACAAATACAAAGGCACAATAATTCAAGCAGTGACCCATTTTTATGTCCTGGCGTTGGCTCTGTGCCCGACAACTCAAAAGTGAGTCGGGCATGGGGGGCGTGAATTTAACGCAGGCAACAGGTCACTATCATAGGTACATGCACAATCATGTACAGGCGGTTTCACCATGGACGCATTCTGCCGTCCTTGGCTCAAGATACCCTCGCTCCACCGTACATGGAAAAGGGTCGCTGCCGCTGAACTTGGTTGAACATCTACATCATTGGGAATAAGGACCTGCACACGAAGGCTTCAAAGGTCAGAATCCATTCACAACTATTTATGTTTGCAGCACGCACACACACACACACAAATGCACTGCGCAGTGGATGCGTAGGGGTAGGTAGATAAAGCAACAATCAGACAGAGGATGACTCCTGAAATTCAGCCCCATTTGATGGTGAGAGGCATGAAACTATATAGGACTGGTGTTTAATTGCCAGAATACCAGGACTGCGTTGATGATGCACATCACAAGATTTGGGTCCCAGGGAATCCCTTCAATTTTTGGGAAACGGACGAAAGCCAGTTATTAGAGATTCAATTTAGGACCTGGCGGTCTCATAGATCCTGCTTCCACTGATAAAAATTGAGGAGGAACCCGTAGTAGTTTTAATTGATACAGGTCCTTACTGCGGACCTGACCCGTCATTGCGTTATTGTTTGGGGGACGATTCCATTCAGGCGCAGTGGTTGGACTCCTAAAACATCAGTGCGCCATTGCTGAAGTGACCTGTAAACCACTAACAATCAAGGAATGATACACCTAAATAGGAATATGGTATTATAAATTCAGAGCCCCGTGAAGATTTATTTAAATGACTTCTCGCATCCCAAAACAAGATACAGAAAAGCAAAGAGCAATCCTTTTTTCATAGCAAGCAATTGTCATACCTTTTGTGTATCACTTTTTGGTGGCCGCTGTATAAACATAGGAATCGATGAGCACTAAAAGCCCACAACAAGTTACATGCTGGTGCCAGGGCAAGTTGGCCGCGTCCACACCTGCGTCCGGAGCAAAGAGATGCCAAGTTGGATCCTGTTTCCCCCATGATTTGCAATTGTTCAACTGGAAGCGGTTTGGAGCTATGCTTGTATCCCTATGTCCAACAATGATACAACATGGAGAGCTAAGGAGCGACGAATTCAGAGTTCCAACCACATGTAACTGATGACGTATCGTGGAAATCAACATGGGAAAATCAATGTTAATCATGGGACAATGGGACAATGAATATTGCTATCAATGCGAAGACTTGACGATCCAAGGGCATCACGGGAAGGCCACTAAGCCAGTAAGCGACAACAGTTTCAAGAATAATGGCCTTTTCATTGCAATTCCTAAATACCATTCTTAGGGTTTGTGGACTCTAAAAATAAGCCAAAATCATTTAAGACGCAGGATATGCTTTCAGATTGAAGGAAATTTGAGCGAATGGACGGTTGATGGTTGAATTTTGACCGAGCAGAATGCTGCTTGGCAAGTCACCGTTTTGGGGAACATCCTGATATTCGTTTGTGAGATTGTTGAGTACTGTTGAGTATGTCCCCATCTTCGATTGGCTCAAACATCAAAAACATAAAATTAGGATTTCAGTACAAAAAGTTGCGGGTGCTGAGTGTCCATGGCTACAGCGAGACATATTTGCAGCATACCGCATACCCATGGGGGGATGAATCAATACTATCAGCCTAGGAGAATGAACATCCAGCTGTTGAACTGACCCGTTACCGTATGAGGGCGTTGAACACCTTCAACCATCCAAAAACAATGATATATCGATTTATCAATGCTGTTCTTCTAGGATCAGAGCACAAACTAGCTCAGAAAAGAGAAAATCCACAGTTCCGTAGAAAATCCTAGCAAGTCCTCACTTTTCTATTTCTTTGGATTGGGAAGGAAGCCAGCAACATCCAACCGCTTCATGCAAGTCTACTACAATACTTGGGGATGCGGGGTTATAAATCGGAATGACCATGGTGATAACCTCCATGAGTTGGGATGTAACCCATTGTAGCCCTTTAATTCTGGTTATGTATCCCCGTATAAGCGGAACTGATATCGTCCCAAAGTATTGGATGATCCAAATTGACGGACATGTTTGGGAAAAGCTCAGCTGGGGATCATTTTTGGGGGTCACAATCTCCAACACAAGGCCGGCGCCACAAGGGAGGCCAGCTGCAGGTGGGGTACCCTAAATCCTAATAACCTCGAGGCTTCATAGTCATGTTTCCCATTTCGAGACATGTTGCACAGAAAAAAGTTCTTTCTCTATCTTTCGAAGTTCCTCTGGATACAGGGAAACAAGGTGAGCCGGCACATCAGCACCAACTTTGGGAATGACGCTTTTCGCAGAGAAGGTCATCTCTTGGAGGGTTCAACAAAACCAAACCAGCGCGACTTAAGTGCAGGAATGTTCCTGATAAAATTGTTCGTTTCTATTTATCATATTATTTCATGAACAATGAGAACACTCCCATCGAAGAATCTAAACTTCGCTGGATTTACTTTTCTGTGCTTTCCTTGTTCCTCGCTGGACAAATCAGGACCCCCTGTGGTGGCCTCTCGGCTCCTTGGCTGAAACTTTGAGAAGAGTTAAGATTTTGCCACTGCCACGCCTCAACCACATGTTGTTTCCTAAAACTCCCGGTTTTCTCGTTTTTTGGTTGTGAAACCCATTTTGTGACACACAAAGTGAGATTCCCATCTGGATCAGCGAGATTCCCATGTGACCATGGATCCCTTAGACCCCTAGAAAGCTGACTGCTGTCGTAAAGCAACCTCACAATGATCATCAAAGGAGCCTTGCCGCACCTGAGGCCGGTGGCACGACCGCAGGCGCCGCTGACACAGGCAAATGGCTTCGGGTAGAACTAAATCCGGGACAAACTTTTTGCGCCGATTGCGGTGCCGATTGCGGCAAGAAAGCGTCCGCACATATTTCCTATTCGCGTTGAAGCCTATGGCCTAGTGATGCCCCTGCTTTCCCTGCACAGATGTATTGTTTGGCAATTGGTTCCATTTAGGGAAAAACAATACAAGCTTGTAGACCTCTGCATCGGTGGTGAAATCAGATCATGAGTTGCTAGTTCCAACGCTTTCCCAATGCAACAATAAGGATGGAAGAAAAGTTGAAAGCACCAACCACATTAAGCGTTGTTTCGATCACACGTATGACCTGGAAATAGAAAGCCAACCACCAAGTTTCCCTTTGGAAGAATTGAACAGTTCAGATCTTATCCACGCTTTGGCGGTATTCAGTTGAAATATTTGTCCCTGAGTAAGTCGAGCTGGGCTCCCACACCACATCATCCGAGGCTTCATCCAACTTAGTAAAAGGCATTTGCTCCTGGACTGGGTTGGTGCATACAAACCCACATTATGGATCATTAGGAGGCTTAATCATCAAAGATGTATAAACAAAATGGGATACTGAGTTCAACAGTCACTACCTGCTTCAATCCCAAAGGTTGGATGGTTTGCACAATAATGACAAGTCGTTCCCATGGAACCGCGGGCTCACCACTTTCAAAGGATTGTAGCAGCCAAGATGCAGACTCCATACCTTGAAATTATCCCGGCAAGAGACCCCAAACAGTGTGGCGGAGTGGGAGGATAATGTATGATGATGATGAGGAGGAGGAGGAGATTAATGCTGCGGATCATCGTTGAGGATGATGAGGTGCAGGAGGATGATGTTGAGGAGGGTGATGAAAAGGATGATGCTGTTGATGTTGCGGAAGATGAGGTGGGGGTTGATGATGTTGAGGATGGAAGATGATGATGTTGAGAATGATGATCTTGAGGAGGAGGAGGAGGAAGATGATGAGGTTGAGGATGGTGATGTTGAGGAGGAGGACCGATCCCAAGACCGGGACCCACACTTTGCGGGAGCTTGCGCAGTCGAAATGCACTTGAACATTCCACAAGAGCCATTTTGTGCGAGAATTTACAGGTAAAATGCCACAGACCAAGACCGGGGACCACACCGGGACCACACTGTGTGCGAGCCTGCGCAGCCGAAATGCATTTGGGCATTTCACAAGAGCCACTTTATGCTAGAATTTACAAGTAAAATGCCGCAGACCAGCTGGAGCACCCTGATCAAGCACCGGCCTTTACACTTACCGTAAGAACCCTTCAGTGTGGACACACTGTTTGGGGAAAAATGCCGATGACTCAACAAGAAGGCTGATACCCTTGGGAAGGTGAAACAGCAACGTCCCCCTGACCCACTGCCACACCCTTAAAGCAAGCAACAGCACGCCTTTCAGTGGCAAGCCAGCAGAATGCACAACAATTTGATCATGATTAACCACTGCTCAATTCTTTTAACTAGGTTCGGGAATGCTGAATTCTCGCAAACGCTCTTCTGAGGCACCTTTGGGGGAATCGTCATTTGGGACCACAACCCACTTGAGGGCAAATCACAGCATGCCTCCCAGCCTGTTTTTTGCAGGCGCTTTTGGCCGCCTTTGTGGTGGCCCCTGGCGTGGCTGTGCCCACGGGCAGCCGCGCAAGGGGTCGCGCTGCAGATCCCGCTCACGGTTCCTGCTTTGCTCCAAGTTTTTTCAGGTTCAGCACGGCATGCATCGAGGTAAAGCATTGCATCCTAATGCTCGATTGTTGAGGTTGAACCAAGACATCAAATCCACACCTTCACCGCTGCAAAGGTCAGTACCAGAGTGCTCTAGCCTGAGCCCCAATTTGCTTGGAAATGTTGCAGGTAATGTGGATAAGCAAATATAACGGAATGAAACCACAATAATTGTCATGAACCGACAACATGTCGACTGTCCAATTCAGTTTTTTCATGCAGAATAAATTGGGATCAGGATTCGAAGATCCTGAGTGGAACAGCATTCTTGAGGGGTGAAACCCTACGACTTTTTTGAGTAAACTAATTTTGATTTTTTTTCCGATATCACGAGCAGATACGGTGACACAGTAGAAATATACCATGATGGAGAGGTGACCAATCCTGTTATTGGGGCACAAAACTCCCCTATCGTCTTGGTTAAAATGTGTAGTTTGTGCCGTTGAAATCCACATATGAGCTGTTTGGAATCCCAATGTTCGTGCATTTAAAACCTCACTTGCGGTTCGATCCCTTAGTTGGCAGTTTCCACGGCCTGCCCACCGAGTCGACAAGCGCGTGGTTGAGGCACAGCGCGCATGGTTGAAGCATAGCGTTACCAGAGTTTCTTGCAGTTCTTGGATCATGGAAAAATTGTGGTTTGTTGGGAAACATGTTTTCTTGTGTCTGGATTGATGATGAAGTGGTCGAAGGAGAGCCAAAGATTTAGGAGCAAGCATTCCCAATCCTTTACCAATCCTTGGAATTGGCTCTTATGATCATGTTCTTTTGCTAACTTGCATGAGACAGCAAAAAGCCACCGGGCTGGAATTCGTTCGGTCTGCAAGGCGATTTGACCCACAAAAATAGGCATAGAGCAAGAATTGATAGAGTTTTCACCAATGAAACATGGGTTGCTAAATTTAAATCGACAGACATTGGCATACTGTGTCTTTCACACACACGGGTGTGAACCACCAGAAATGGTTTTACCTTACAACCAATATTGATGGGAGATGAAGATTGGTTCCTGGTTGAATTGAAACGGATCGTTGGAGGCTGTCACCAGCAAAAACTTGGAGCCTTTAACATTAAAACTAGATGAGCAAACTGGTGAATGGTAGTTGAAAACTAGACAACGGATAGCCCGAGAGCGTAGAGGAGCAAGTTACTCAGGTGTAAGTAAACACACAATGTAATAAGTATGTAAGAAGTATGTGGTGTAGGTGTAAGTAGAAGAAAAGACAATGATAGCGGGATATAAGCGATCTTAAGATGAAAGCTGAAGAGAGGCATTGAAACATGTGTACCGATACAGAACGACAGCAAGAAGATAAAAATTGAAAGAGTGCGGCCGTATGAAGGAGAAAGGGTAGTAGGAAGAGAGTCAGGGACGGAAAGAAAAGATGGAGAAGATGTAAGATGTGAAGATGTAACACAAACGCTTTTACACTCCAGTTTTTGACGATCGAACTTCATTTCGCGCATAAGGATCGCAGCAGGCCCGTCAAAATCGCAACCTTTCCACAGCGTTTGGCGATCGAACCTCATTTCTTGCATAAGGGTTGCGCGGGGCAACTCAAAAGCGCAATTTTTCCCCAGTTTTTGACGATCGAACCTCATTTCGTGCGAGATTGTCGCGTTTTTGTGATCGCTCGTGGCCACCGTCCCCGCCTTAAAAGAGAAGAGAAATTAGCAGACGAGAGAAGAGAAAGAGAGAGAGAAGA
>CAMXCT020004704.1:0-31134 GCA_947184155.2 Cladocopium goreaui
GTTGTTGTTGTTGCTGTTGCTGTTGGTGTTGTTCTTGTCGGTGTTGGTGTTACCCCTGCAGCGTTTTTGCTCGGTTCCGTAGTGGCCGAAAATCGTCAAATCGGTGGTGTTTTCGCGTGTTTTTGCAACTCTCGGAGCAAAAAACACCGTAAATACCAATGTTTTTGGCGGGTCGGAAGCCCAAAACCACGGTATTTACGATGTTTTTTGCCTCTGGTAGTAAAAAGCACGGTATTCACAGTGTTTTTTGGCCAGCACCTGGCAAAAACACTGGTATTTACGGAGGTTTCACCATGTAGCAAAATGTGGTTTCTTGATCCGAAAAGAACACAAATACTGTAAATTACAATGTTTTGAGTCTCCTCTTAGGGTGCGTGGGAGGTGTGGAGGAGGGGGGTGGGGGGGGTGAGGTAGCTATCCCCTTTGAGGGAGCCCTGGAATATGTACAAACACCTGAGTCAGCGTGAGCGACTGCACTTCTTTTCTACGCAAGATTCTGCTAGTCTTGAGCCATGCGGAGTGCGCATGAAAGATATGAATTAAGTGTACATGTCAACATGCATGACAGCATTGTGTAGACACGTAAAACAAAATAAATCACAGGGGGGTGGGGGGGGGTACTAAAATGACTAGCAATCTCCTGAAGAATCAGGTAACGGGGCTGGCCGCCCTCCCCTTTACTTCGTAAAGTAAAACTCAAGGTAGCCCCTCTGGAGCTACCTTTCGTGATTAGATTGTTTATTAGATTGTTTATTTGATTGTTTGTTGGGGTTCTTGGCTTAGCCCCTTGCCACGTCAGTATAAATCACAGGAGTCATTGACATATAAACCAACAGCATGAAGAGTATAGAGGGCACGTCAGTAAAAATCACAGGAGTCTTTGACATACAAACAAACAGCGTAAAGAATATACAGGTGCAGGTACGTCAGTGCTGGCCGGGCACTGATATGACGTCCACTTGGCGCGGTCTTTGTTAGATGAGGCACACCAAGGGACCCTCATCCCCCTGCGTTATTAAAAAGGGAGAGGACAGAAGGAAGAAAAAGACGAGAAAGTTTTACATCTGTAAAGATGTTACACACGCACACTTGCTCAGAACTGTCACTGCGAATTTTGTTGTGGAATGCATCTTACGTGCAAAAACACATCCATTACACCTGACACGGGGGGGTCGGTGAAGGGGCCCGAAAAGGTATCAAGGAGCTACCATCGCCATAGCCAGTGTAGTTGCCAAATTGAAACTGTATGAAACTGTTGGAAATATATCCAAATGATCGACACGCCGGTTCTAGGCTTAGCCGGTTGCCATGACAGTAAACTCGAAATAGAAAATGCAGGTACGCTTACACCCCCATGCTGTCTGGTCTTCGTTGGCCAGGACACACAGTCATGGGTTCCTGGCCCCCTGCAAATTGCAATGAAAAAGACATAAAGGTCAAACCAGGAAGCCTGGAAATCAAACAGGTTAGAAGTTTCACATCTCTTCGGATGGTTCACACACACGCCCCGCTGCTGCGGGGCTTTTTTGGAAGATGCACTGCTGGACACGGATCAGAAACATCAAAATGCCAACAAAGCTCAAATGATGCTCTCTTAAAGAGAAACGAGGCTAATCTATGTGCAGTAGTCACGGTGACATGTCCGGGATTTCGGAGGACGCTGCACGATGTTGAGCCAAACCTCAGAACTCAAAGGTGGTAAGTCTGCCGACGCTGGGGATGCCGTACTCAGGGCCGATAGAAAGGACTCGTTTCCTGCGGGGTCCTGGGACAAGATGCTGTGTAGTAGCCAGGCAAGCTGGATGATGGGGACCGGAGGGTTGGAACGGGAAGGCAATTCAACCACTTCCGTTGGCTGAGGTAAAGGAGTCTCATCCGTTAGTTCAGACCCTTCTTGCCATATCGATCTCGCACATGACCAACGATTCCATTGAAGAAGTATTCCAAGGATCTGCCACGAGAGTAGCCTGACGAGTCCACTTCTTCCACCACCAAATCTGTGGGTTCAGTTCCATATCCATAGATCTTGAAAGTGTGGGTATGGACGATTCTTTGGCGCCATTGAGAGTCTGGAAATTGGGTGTTGAATGGTGTTGAAGAGCTGGAAGGGAGCGGCATAATTGGTACTGAATGACTGGTGTACCCGGTAGTTGGCAGAGTGAGTCATGTTCGCAATCATAGACACAGGGACATCAGTCCCATGCTCCGAAGCCATGCGAAGATCCCGTGGGGAAGCTAAATTGGCGGCAGCGGAGTCACGTTTTTTATACTTGAGAGCTTTTAAAAAAAAAACGAAGTGGAAACTGGGATACCACGCCACAGCAAACCATTCGAAAAAGAAAAGGAACCAGAAAAAAGAAAAGGAAAAAAGAAATCTGCGATTTGACTGCGAGATCATGACACCATGGATCCTCGAACTTTTTCAGCCAATCTATGGTAAGTGTCCAGCGGGAAGAGCTCTATGGCAAGATAGGCGCATGATGTACGGCTGAGTGAAATCAGTGAAAGGTCTGGGAGGAAACAAAGTGCCCGTGTCCTCTTGCCGACACCATTGAGGTCGATGGGCATGAAGTAACTGACAAAGGTTGACGTTGCGCAGGACAAAAGTGTCGCCTGAGCTGTCATGCCATCGGAGATCCAACTCATCAGGGTCGATCTGAACATCCCAGGAGTGACCGAGATTTGGTCACTAACATTGGTGAGGAGTTCTCGCCCGGTGTCACACGAAGGAGCTTTTGGATACAGGGATGAGCCTGGAAAACGTAAAAAGAGCTGTTTCCTCCGTTCCAGTTAGGACAGAGGTAGATGACTACAGCGGGTCACCTGTAAAGAGTCTGACTGGCAAAGTTCTTCTGCAACATGTCGTATCTCACTGAAATCAATGATGATCAGAGCTCGTCGAAGGCGCCCGATCGTAGGGGTGGAGTTTGGAACCGAAGGCATCCCGAAGAAATCATCATGAGCGGAATTGTGAAGAGCTCGACGGGGACGAGAACGGGAGCGATCCATGACATCCATGACTGCAAAAGAGAAAGCGAAGTGAGGAAAATACCCTAAGAGCCAAAAACCGTGGAAGAACAATGAAACAGGGGAGCAACGTGAGAGGCCCGGGAACACATCGAAGATGACATGAGGAGCAGCAAAAGCCTTTAAGCGGAAAGAAAAGCTCAGTCGTCGGCCTCAATGCCGGCACGAGTCAGTAACTCAGGTCTGGTGTTTCGACCAAGGAAGTTGTCGAAGGGTTGCAGGGCCTTGGGCAAGCTCCACCCGCACTTCCAATGCGGACTCCCACTCCTTGAGATTCTTCGCAGTTCGGAGTGCCTGGGTTGCACCCCCGTCTAGCAACGTTTTCCCTTCTCCATGAACTTCAAAACTGTTGATTTTCATTGCTCGAAGAGCTGGTCCTCTCAGCCTCTTGAGCAAGGTAGTGGCTTCCGGAAGAAGCTCGTGGTGAGCTGCCACCATAGCAGGAGCAGCACGGCCCGAGTCCCCCTCTCCTCCAGGGTGACTAGCCAGCACTACACTGCCCATCTCCTCAGCCCTGTGGTGAGAGGTGTAATCCGGCTTGTCTGCCTTCTTCATACCCAAAATTGAGGCAGTTCCTTCCACCTCCTTTCCTTTTCCTCCACCTTTCTTTCCTTTTCCTCCTGCATCGGGTGCTCCACCACCAGTCGACATCGCCTTCACGGTGCATTCCCTCTTGGAGTTTTTGGTCGAACTGCAATTCCAGCATCGGCCACGTTTGTCGATCGTAGTCCAATCATGAAGATAAGTGCATTCCGCACCCTTCTTGCATCCATCATCCGTTCCAAAGAACTTGCAAGGGCTCCTTTCACCCTTTCCTCCTCGTTTCTCTGCCGCCTTCCCTTTTCCATCACCCTTCGGTGCACTATCCCCACTGGGCCCATCCATGGCCTTGACCTTCGCAGCTGTAGTAGTCTGAGTCCCGGCATGGTAGAGGCTCTCCGCTTCTGCCAGAACTGCATCAGCATAAGTTATATGACTGCTGCCAAGGTGGGGTCAATGTCGACCATCAGATGAGCTCGAGTGGAGTTCAGGCGAAAGGCAGTGTGGGCAGAGGCTCGAATGACCACCTGGCTCATCTTGTCCAGCGCATTCGTCAACAGCGTTGGATCCGGAGTGGCCACACTCAGTTCCCGAGCTCGTTTGAGATTTCTCTTCCAAGCTCTGACCTGATCCAAAAACTCACTCAAAGTCGATGGTGCCTTCCCCTCGAGCAACTGTCGAAGAAGTAGGGCTTTTTCTCCAAGTCCTCCTGGTTGATACCGGGTGTAGATTCTGTACAAGATCTCCACCGTGTTGGTGCTCCTGCTGGCAAGCACCTCACTCTTCAATGCTTCTGGAAGAGCACATAGCAGCATGCTCTGACCACGCTGCTCCAATCGTGCCCAAGGTCCTGTCCATTTGGCTGGAACCAGAGGGGCAATGCGAAGTCGTCGAACTGGGTCCAATCTCAGCCAACGCTGGAATCGGGATTGTTGATCCTAGAGGAACTCCATACCCTCCGTTTCCCATTCCGCCTCCTCCATTCGGCATCTGGCCATGCCCGTGCCCTCAGATGGTGGATGCCCTCCTTGACCCAGGAGAATGACCATGCTGTCCTCCATGTTGGAATCTATTTCCGTCCTTGTATAAACATAGTCAAAAGATCTCGGATTTCCGGGGCATTCATCGATCCATCCTCACCCCCAGCCCTGACTGATGTTGACGACTCCATGCCAGCATCACCACGTGGAAGCCCATGGGGACGTAGGGCTCGAAGAGTGACTTCATCCCTCACCTTCTCTGACCAGGAGGGATTGACAGTGGCGAGTGCCTGCTGGCCTACCTCACCTCCTTCCATTTGTCGACCCCCCCCGGTAAATCCCTTGCAACTGCAAGCTCCAAACCACTAGTTTTCCCTGTACCTCCAGAATTGTAGGTTCCATTGCAGGGGTGGTTGGGCTCAAAACCCACACAACGAAAATCAGCAACGAAAGGGCATGATGCTACCCTGGCTTTTCCTCCTCGGCACAAAAGGGCCCCAGTGATGCCCATGGTTGAAATGTCTTGACTGAATGGCAACAGGAATCCATGGCGTTTGCCTTGAAAGAGGAGGGTTCGCGCAAATTTGCCTAAAACCAATTCCAGGATATTGTTTTGTTTCCGGAAGCTGCGGAATTCAACCACGGTTTGACCTAGATGACCTAGTGATGTTGAATCCAAGTTGTTCACAGTGCAACTGTTCAACCCACTTGCCCGGATAGAGGAAGAGGAGGAGGAGGACGACGAAGGTCCCAACCCGACTGGTATTTAGCACCTGAAATCGTCTTGCAGAATACACTGAGCTTGAAACCTGTTCGGATGATAATCAAAATGAGACATCCACCACTCAAACTAGGTTGCAAGATTAAGATGAGGAAGTGCGCATTTGGAGGTACAATGAAGCAATTCAAGAAAAGAAGGAAAATGTGATCACAAGAACCAGGAAACCAATATCTATATAATGTATCGATCATCTATCTATTTGTGTATTGTTCGTTGTTTCTTTCTTGCTATCTATCTGATCCTATATTTCTATCTATCTATGTAATTCTATATTTCTATCTATATATCTAACCTTATGGTTCTATATCTATCTAATCTGATCTAATCTAGTCTAGTCTAATCTAGCGTTCTACGTAATCCTATATCTCTATCTAGTCTATCCTGTCTATTCTAATCTAATCAAATCTAATTATCCTAGTTTAATCGAATCGAATCGACTCGATTCCAATCTAATCTGATCTGATCTGGTCTGATCTAATCCAATTATCTATCTATAGATCGATCGATCCATCCATCCATCCATCCATTCATCCATCCATCCATCTATCTACATAATCCATCGTAATCCTATATTTCTATCTATCTAGTCTAATGTAATCTAACCGAATCGAAGCTAATCTAATTCATCTATATCTATATTTCTATCTGTCAATCTAATCTATATATAATGTTATTATATATATATATAAAAATCTAATCGAATCTAAGCTAATCTGATTCATCTATCTGCCTATCGATCTATCAATCTATCTATATAGATATATATATATATATCTATCGATGGATGGATGGATCGTTCGATCCATCCATCCATCCAATGCATCCATCCGTCCGTCCATCCATCCATCCATCTATCCAGCCATCCATACACATTTACGAAAAACGTCAGCAATAGATTTTTACAACCTGTTTAGAGTGGACTGCTGCCAGTACTTGGCAATGCAAGCCGGTGGTTTCTCACCTCCAACAGTAAACACTATATATACTGTGTACCCTCCGGTAATCAAACGTGGCAATGGAAAATTCACTATTACTGGGAAAATCATGTATGAAAGGGAAATTGTCCATGGCCACGTTTGAAAGCCGCACAGGAGAGTATAACTCGTTCGGCCTGTTGCCTTACAACATCCCAGCACCCGCAAATAGTAGGATTCTTGCAGCATCAAATGACTCTCTGAATAGCGATTCTTTGTTTTGGGAACCCCACTCTACAAACCTGCTAAAAGAAATGCATGCATTCTATGTTTTCTACCGTATGTCATATGTCTATTATACTCTGTTTGGATCTGTAACCATCAAAGCTTTACAGTGTGGTTGCGAGTTTTGCTGTTTGTTTAATGACCCGCTACCAGTATTAGAAGAAACAGGTAGTTATATAGGTGCGAAAAGGGTACGCCTCAATCCACATACTATATAATATATAAGTATCACGGTGCCGCTCTAATATATATTCCCATATGTTCCCTATGAAAATTGTAATTTTGGCAGTACACCCATTTTCAGCAGACCAAACATCACATTGTCGGCTATATATCCCAGCACATCCCCATTCTATCCCCAATCACTCCATAATTTCTGTTAATTATTGCTGGTATTTTCTAAATACATATGACATATGTTCAAACAGTTGTGCGGGGGTCTGCAACCCAGATTCCATCGAAACCCTTTTAGGAAGTGCATTCAACCTCAGCGGTGCAAAGCACGGTGGTGCAGCCCGGATGTACAACCTTCAAGGGTGACACTACAAACGAGTTGCACCAAACTTGATACCCTCTAGTAATGAAACATGGCAATATTGGCGAGAATCCCCTATATAGGGAGGTTTTAACCGGAAAATCATCGAACATCATCGAACTAAATGGTGGATTTTCTAGCACGCCATGTTTGACCAGAGGCTACACCCTAAACGAGCTGACCTTTGGCAAAGTGGCGGGCCATGGCGGGCCCTCTTTCCCCGATTGTGACAACTAGTGATAACCCCCATACAATCAGCACCTTGAGATCATTCTCCCTTTCCAATGGAATATACGTGAAGAAACCACCAACCAGTAGTTCTTACAGGATTCCACATGCCTTAGAATATCTCAGAATGATGCGAGATGCTGCAAATGCAAGGATGACAAGAATCTGTTCCAGCAGCTTCAACACATATGACACAGATTCATAAGAATACATGTCTAGACATCCAGATACATCCAGTAGCATGGTCTGCCACCTGTGCATGCCATGCAACTCACTGTCTGCGCTTCTCCTCGATCCGTGACCTGTCTCGCTTCCCACCTCATCCAGCTCTTCTGAAGCCACAGCACCAGGTAGTTCCATCGGTACCTCCATGGGCGCCGAGGGCACCACTGCGAAAGACAGTTTTTTGGGCCCTTTGGGCCCATGGTCTTCATGGGCCGCGGTTGCTGTGGTCGCTGTGGTCGCTTTCACCTCCGCAGCGTCATCTGAAGGATCTCCGAAGAAAAACTCCGTGAAGGACGTTCGAATGGGCGGCTGCACACAGAGCAAAAGAAGCTGAAGCCCTTGGCAAATGCTGTGGTAAGAGGCCACAGCAGTCCAGCCGCCCAGGTCGTACAGAATGCCTCCTATGGTGCAACTACTTGCTACCGCAATGGTGAAAACGGACAACAAAGTGGAAGTGGCCTGTCGAGCCTGGACTTCCGAGGCACCAAAGGTATCAAAAGCGATGCCTTCGATGGCACAAGTAGGGTCAAGGCATAGCAGCACCACAATTTGCGCGAATATGGCCCATAGGCTGGTTTGGTAGATCAAAGCAAGAACAGCAAATGTCAGGTGGATCGCTGCCAGGGGCACAATCAACCAGTAACCTGCTCGCAGTTGGAACTGCTGCGTCGCCACCCGCAACGCAAAGCCAACTGTGATGGCGACACCTCCTGTCACTAATGACCATCCTTGTTCCGCAAAATGCAAACTGTAACCTGGCCAAATGAAGCCGCTGACTGCACCATTCAGGAGTGGCATCAGGATGCAAACGAAAACCTTCATTTGCTGACAGTGCCCCTAAAAAAAGAAAACACATTCTAGGAGCTTTCCCCGTTTTTGTGAATTAGCCAATGCCGAGGCAAAAAAACATCACTTAAGGCAACCCAGGAGACGTATGAACAGCTGCATGGAAGCGTCTCATCGTCGTCAAAAGCTTCCCAAAGATCTTCGTCGGGTTCTTCGGCTGTATCATCTTGGCTCATGAACGCTCAGCAAGAAACGCCCAAAGGGGGGCCCCCAATGAGTAGTAAGTTGGTCACTCTCAGCCAACTGGGGAAAGTTGGTGAATCCATCAACTCACTTAGATGGTGGATAAACCGATTGAGATCATTTGGGGGGGCCCACCTTGCGCTATGCAGTCTCTTGAGCAAGAAGCTGTCGGTGACAGTGACAGTGACACTAGATGAGTCGAGTGCTATTCCCGATATCATACCGTGTCCTGTGTGCGATTCAGAGCTGACATTGGCTGACACTTGACACTCGTGATAGTTTTCTCTGGGTCTCAGGGTGAAACGCTCATAAGTAGTCCATTCATGTCCATTCAAAACCAAGTTCACCTCATTTCTCCATGAAGATGGAGCACAGTACCAAAACATTGAAATGAAATTCCACTTTTTTGTGGGTTCGGACAGGGTCAAGGTATTTCTTCACAGGAGCGACTCCTTTCAAATTTGTGCTTCGCCATTCGAAAAGATGAGTGCTGTGGAACTGCCGCAAGACAAGGTCCACCAACCAATGTAGACTAAGAATTGGTTTCAGGATCAAATATGCCGGACAGAAAACAACCCTTTGTGATTTTCTATGGTTTCAGGTCCTGGGTAGCCCTGGTGGCTTGGTTTCAATGGAAGACACCCCAATACAACTATGATAGACCAGATTTCAGGGCACCCAAAAAAAACTAAATGCCTCTAAATGCCCCGTCTACACCTGGCGCCAGGATCACACTACTGTCATCCGATGTCCGCCCTATCCGATTCAGGGCTGACACTCATTGATATGGGTTTGTCTGCAAATAGGCTGCCCCGAAATCAAAAAAAAAGTGCATGATCAATATATGTTCAATATTATCGCATTCAAATGGCAATTTGTTGAATTTCGGGTGCTATACCCCATTTTCCGCATTTTCCGAACACAGATGTGCTGCTTTTTCTGGTGAAACATGGTCAAGTTGGATGAGGACCTCCACCCTTCCACACTCAGTACCAAATGAAGTGAAATATCCATTCTTTATGGCGTATTCGTATATTATATATATATATATAGTTACTCTATAAGGGATGTTGTACTACTCAAGGTGTAAACCTGAAATGGCAGTCCAGATTCAGATGTTGTTTCGCCGTTCGAGAAGGTCGATATCGACTGATATATCAATAAATCACTGGATTGGTTCAAGGCATATTTACAGGTCATGGTTTGTACCCCAAATACAAGGCTTTCATGGGTTTTCTGTAAAGTTTCCCTTCAACCAATTCTCGGCGATTAAGTTGAAGGTCTAGGTCACACCTTGCCACAAGTCTGTGATGCTTAGAACCAGTCCAAACGGGTCGGTTCCTCTCGAATTTCCTGGTCTAATCCCGCACGAACTCGAAAGTTCTCTGGCCATCTTCCATGACCACCATGACTGCAGCGATGTGTGGCGTTTCCATCGCCTTGAATCTTAGCACGCTCCAAAGCGTCCTGGGTAGTGCTGGTGGGTTTGACTAGAAATGTGCTACCCCAAACTTGCCATTTTGTTCTTGAGGGAAAATGAGTTTTGGTGGATTTTGGGGTAGATTATGGACAAATCCATATCACCCGCTCTACAACTTGCGTGAGCACCAACCAAAATGAGCTAAAATAAAGAATAGACAATAGATTGGCGATCACCATTCCATGTGTAAGTTCATCCAATCTGTCATTTTCCGGGGGGAGCATTCGAATAGTGGGGAGTCGGCTCATTTGGGTCGCTTTCCTCCGGTCCTGTGCTTGCATATTGATTCCTTTTGTTTCAGCCTGATAAATCGGTTCCTATCCCTCTGGCGTGACTGTCCACCAGGCGCCAATCGTATGCCATGTGTCACCACTGTCCAATCTGCAAAATATGCCACGCCATCTTCCACGACTTCATGGCTTCGGCAGATCAGCTCCAGCTTAAACTTCGTCACGAAGTCCTTCGCGACATCCTCGTTTTTGGGCGCTCGATCGAAAGAAATGGTGGTTTTGTTCAGCAACAACAGTACGGTGGAAGATGGGGTTTTGCCCCCAGGCACCAGGGGCTTGCCATAGGCACCGTCACAAACTCTTTCTTCATGATCACCAGCTGCCCAACATGCGCAGTTGTTGGAGGTTCAAAGGCATGTGTCCAATTTTTTAAAAAAAGTAAAACATGTTCAACGTGCAACGTGCAAAGCTGAAAATGGAAGTTGTTTGTGTTCGGCTGCGAACCTCACAAAATAGCTGCTGCGAGGCAGTGCAGCATGGATATTCATCCCCACATTCATACAGGAAATTCCTAGGTGACGTGACTCATCTCAAAATCTGGGTGATTAAACCGGTCTGAAACGAGATCCCCCATGTTTGGATGGTATGGTACCCTTGGGAATGTGTTACGAGTACTGAGCTGTCAAAAATGACAATGTTCAATACATCTATACAGAGTCTGTATATGTCTGTGTATATATATATGTATATATATATATAACAAAACGAGAAGAAGAAGAAGAAGAAGAAGGAGGAGGAGGAGGAGGAGGAAGAAGAAATAATAATGATCGATAATATACTAAACATATACAAATGATCCATGTTCCGCAGCTAAGTGTAAAATTGCCATGGAGTAAGCACAACACTAAGTGACTGAAGCCATTAAAAAAGACTGGGTGAATTAGTTTACCCCGCAAACCCTGAAAAATTGGATGATCCATTTGGCAATTTAACAGTTCGCTCTGGAACCATCATCTACTTCCATGGGCCATCTATTCCATAGCCAACTGTAAGAAATCGCCAGAAGTCAACATCAATTGAACTAATAGTCTACTTCTGTGTTTTTTCTAAGACTTAACTCTTCATGAAAACATGTTTTTAAACATATTCAAACTCTTCATTGTTTAAAACAGCCGGGTTGTTCAAAACATGTCGTCCCGGTCACCGAGCATCTGCTCCGAAGGTTACCGAGACGCCCCGGTCGTTCTCGCCCCAGCCGGAGCCGCCTCTCGCCGGATCCGCCCAGAGCAGGTCGCACAGAAGTCCCGACTCCGGCACCGCACAGGGCCTGGAATGACTGACCAATTTGCCATGGAAAAAATATGGAGACTTCATGGGGAATTTTCAGAATTCATGGGGAGTTTAATGTGATTGAATGGGGATTTGATGGGGAATAAATGGGAAATTCATGGTGTCTTTACCATAAAACTGGGCATATGATGGGTACAAGACCTATGATACCCTTCGGTTTCATCAAACATGGCTGGCTGGGAAGTCCCGAACTAGCCATAGGCTTTCAATGGGAAGATTATCATAGATTATCTAGAAATGTGCGATTCTCCAGCAAACCATGTTTGATTACCAGATGCTAAGATGGGCCATGTCCAATGGCCATAGATTATCATAAATTGATGATGTTTTCAATTGCACGGGGATATTGAAACAACGACAATGGGTATCATTCCAATCGACAATTGGCAAACCCCCGTAGTGGTAGTTGCAACATCTTCGTTTTTCCCCGTTCCCGGTAATATCAAATAGCCTCCAAACGAAATCCTGGTACAATGTGTTGGATCTATTATTATCTATATAATCTATTCATGACTTGGGGTCCTATTAGATGGGAGTATTTAACACATCCCCTAAGATGCTCCGCAAAACAGGGCCACCTTTGTTGATCAAATCCAGGCTGGAGGCTTTTCAAGATGGATATATCCAGTTGGATGAGACCGAAATAACTGAGAGGTCCCTACCTTTTTAGGAGCAACGGAGTCTTTTGAAAAGTCCCCGCTGGGGATGTAACACAAGAACAATTCAAGGATGGGTGATGGGTGACCCCTTAAGAATCAGAACTGGAAACAAATTACTGTAGTTCACAGTGGTTGTGGTAGTTGTAGCCCTCAAATGCCCTCAGTACATTGGCTGCCAGCTACCACTGGTAGGGTAGCAAATTTGGTGGCATCGATACATTGAAGTCACACAACAGCTCCCTCATGAGACATTGCTCAACAAGCGAGGCATACGCCCAGAAAAATCGAGCCTGGTACTAAAAGGCGAATTCCCCTTGAAATTGGATCAAAACTGACGCGCGAAAAAACAACAGAGGGCCAAGTTCCTTTACCAGTAAACTCAGTAAACCATCCCAAGTTTGACTGCAGTAACTGCACGCGGCCCAGCCGAATGTGTTTTTGAAGTTGCTACTGCATGGGGACTCTTTATATTGGGGGACATAACCAAAAGTCTCTTGTTTGCCACAAAACACAATCATTTTCAAACATATCATTCATATATATATATATTCATCTGATGAACAAAGATATTCAAAAATGGGCAAGATATAACATGATGTAAGATGATATATCTGCCGTGTGAAATCCAGCACTTTTTTACAGCCTTGCCTGAACCGTCCATGCTCAGACGGCCCCGCCTTTCCAATTGCCTAATTTGGTCCAGATTCTTCAACTCAGGTGAGATCCCACCATGAACGCAAAAGATCTTTTCATTCACCAGAGCGCAAACTGGCATCCTCAGGTGAGTTTTTCGGATGTTTAACCATCGCAAAAAAAAACTCAAAGAACAAGAGCAAAAAAAAGAGCTTTCTGTCCAAATCCCACAAGATTTGACGATTCCCGCTTTTTATGGACAGAACCCCCGCGATGCCCCAAAAGATTCTGAGCCAATTCCAAGCATCATGTTGAAAGTTCTGCAGAAATTCTTCCACAAATGGACGCCTGAAGCATGAAGAAACCACCAGCCAGTTTTCACAAAATGATGCAGCATGGTTCTATCCCCACTTTTCGTGTTTCAACCCATAATGGTCATCCCCAATAGGGCAGAAACAAAACTAACGAACTCAGAAGCCCCATCATTTCTCGTTCGTATCCCCTGTTGGTTGGTTGACCCCCATGAAATTCATACGTGTATATATACATTGTATATTTTATACATCTATTTGTTTGATGATCACATCCCCTATTTTATGACTAACCACATTCAGACACATCAAAAAAAGTGTGCATTAATCATCCATCAACGATACTTTTCTGGATAACATCCTAAAGTGGCTGATGGTTTCAAAAGCGACAAAAACGCTGGTTTTTTATCCCGACAAAATCATCAATCAGATCCCCATATCTTGATAAAGTCTTGATAAATTCCAAAACAAAAACATCGAAAACCATCCAAAACAAAAAAGATTGACAAATCACAAATGGCTCAATACCTATAGATACCTATTTTTAGTGGGTTATTCACATCCATTTTAACCCAGCTATGACTTGGGGTGAACAAAAGGTACCAGGGTTTTGACCCATCCCCAAATCACAAAAATGGACAAATCACCAACTCCGGCACTGTGTCGCTTTTTGCACTCGTCGTAAAAGCCGTAGATTCGACTCATCTGTCCCTCCCTTGGCGTCAGGAGGCTGCACCGTTGGATGTTGAGTCGGAAAACCCCCTTAAGAGCGCCAGTGGATATATGTAAATTTCAAACATCGAAGAAGTTCACAATATAAGATAGTATTATAATGTACTATATGATACATTAAATATATTCAAAAATATTCATCCTTCCAAGATTAATGGAAAATTTATGAACATTAATAGCAATGTATATATATATATATGTATTGATCAATCCCCATTTGGCATTCTGAATGATCAAACACCAACAGTTAATTTACAGTAGATCATTTTAGATCTCATGCTCGTCTTACTACACCACCCCGTATTTGATCTGAGATTCTCATGGTTACTGCGCAGCAGCAATAGATTCTCCGGCTGCTGTGCCTCTCAAGACATGGAAAGGAGTCAATTGGCCTGCTAATGAAAATGTGGTTGGTGGTTGAGCGCATCTGAAAGTCATTGCGGAGTACCATCCTAAGTATCAACGAAGATAAAGAATGGAATCGCCAACCAGCAGTCCCGAAGATGTCTCTGTCACAGTGGCACCTATGATGCTGAAGAACCGGGCAATCCAATCATACTGTCAAAAAAGCTGAATTTCAGAATATTCGGGCCATGAGAACAAGAGAATCCTCTGAAACAACTCTGAAACAACTCGGAAAGTCAAAATTGGGGACGTCTCCAAGATCCTCTCAGGTCGCCCAGAAATCGCCTTGTAGAGAAATAGGAGGCAGGTGGTGTCCAGACTTCTGGGGCCTTTATTCACGTAGCCGCCCAGAAAAAGATAGCGTCGCTTGTCTGGAGTCCCAAACTGCTCGAAAAGCTTCAGCAACTGCTCGAAATGCCTGGACTTCAGGGAGGTTGATTTTCGTACTGACAGCTTGAGGGCACTTGAATATATAAGACAGGGAGTACATCTACATCTATACATACACACACACAGTTGTGCATGTATCCAAAGCATATATATATATATGGATATATATATATATTGTAATATTATATAATCATATAATATTATATATATATGTATATCTAGTTGTATAATATTACAAAATATGTGCATATATATATATATACATATTATAAATATATATATATATTATAAATATATATATATACATAGTCTATATAGTATATATAGTGTGTATAATGCACCTGTCTCTATGTTCGTTTGGATCTTCAGCCACCTGAAATTCCACAGCTAAAATCGTCCAAGCGTCCCGTGGATGTTGCCGACCACGGTGAGTGGCCCAGAGGTCTCCAGGAGCATGGGCTCATGTTGGAAGATTTCTTCGCACTTGGCACAGAGTTTCCTCAAACATGGCCATGGTACCATGGTATGCCATGGTCATTTGGGTGGCCAATGGGCTACCCCCCATTTTTTTTTTGATGGTCGATTGATCATCATTTTCAGGCATTAGATGCCCATTCTGGGAGGTATCAACATGTATCAACCATTTTCAAACACATCCATTTCAAGACAAGCAAGAAATAAAATTGACCACACTTCAATTTTCCCTTTCCTCCCCTTCGGGAGGCCCCGCCGAAGGTCTCAATTTCGTGAAATTCCAGTGCAGCTGCTTTCGAACGGCTCTCCGCGCTCCAAAGAATCGGCAGGCACTTCTCAATGTCAACAGAACTTCGAGTCAAATAGATAGAGACGTCATCTCCATCTTTCCAACTAAGGCTTTCGCAGCTGCTTGCGTCCTCGAGTTTCCTTGGCAGCAAAGGGCCATGATGCCATGGCTTTATGGAGAGGCCGGTTTTTGGATGACCGGTTCCCATCTGTCTGCTGAGGCTCTGATGGCCACAAGACAGATCTTGCAGACAGACTGGAAAGAATTTCTGTTCTTCCTTCAGCCTACGCAGGGTGGGCCCAGGGGTTTCTTCCACAATCGAGCAATGACGGTTGCACATATGGAAGTATGCTTTCCCGGGATCTTCCCGGTCCTATTTTTGTTGGAGACAGAACAATCTGTCTCCAAAATCGCAACTCAACTGCTGTGCTGTAAATTTTCCCCTGAAAAAAAAAAAAACAACTGCCTTTGCTCCAGCTTTCGTTTGATCTCCTTCACAGAAGTCCTGCCAGATACCAACAGCTCCGCCACTTCACTGCCAGCGAGATTCAGCACCTGATGCGGCAGGAATCCACTTAGGTGGTCATGGGGTCAGCTATGGGAGATCCGCAGATCTTCCCAGTTTACTCCCTGGTTTATGTACATACATGGGTATACACATACAACACAAACACACACAGATATATATATATATAATGTGTATATATATATATATGTGTACATGTATATATATATATATGTAGACAACTGTTCCCAGGTCCAGCTACTGACTCGAATGCGCAACCAAACATTATATCCCAGCAACCATCTGAAAATGAATCCTAACCCCTGCCAAGCCACTACGGGTACCCACAGATTGGAAACCACAATCTGAACACCGTGTGACACAGTATGATTGTGATTTACAATAGTATGTTAGTTATCCTCAAAAGATAGATTTTGGTAAATCAAAATTCCTAATGCCTGTCGAAAGAGTGACGTTGGCTCACTTTTCTGCATCTGCTTTGGGAAATTACAAGAGCCCAAAACAGCTTTAGCAATAGTAGGTGAACCAAGGCGTCTGCCCAGATTCCTGGTCACGCCACCATGAAGAAGATACCAACCATACTTTGAGATAAGTTGGATGGCTATGTACACTATGTACCATGCTATGCCTCTATACTTTTGAAAGGGGCAACCATGTTCTGACCATGGCAAAAAAAAAAAAAACTTTCCTTCCAGCGACCCCCACCAAGATCACCAAGCTTCCCCGCCAAGGTACTCTGACTTTGATCCCAGCTGCACTCAGGTCATCCACAGGATCCGCCATTGCAAACAAGCTGAGAAGAACGGGATCCCCGGCGACAAGTTTGGTCCAGGTTTTGGGGTTAAAATGGGTTAAGTAATGTTAAGTATGTCTAGTTCCATGGAGATCAATTCTCGGCATGTTCGGAACGTTTCGGTTCCCGATCATGAAATTGAGGGCTCAGTCCTAAGGGGACATGGTCACTCTTGGGGGAATACCCGTGTTTACCGAAAATGAATCTGGAGATGACATTAAAAGGGTCGAATGCCATTCCAAATACGGGCAAAACCGTGTTGGCCCTTTTGAGGACCATGGAAGGATCCATTTTTGGGGGATGAGAAAACAATAGAAATTTTGGGGGCACACACTTTTTCATCCGTACCCCAATTAAATCTGCAGATGGTTTCTGCCAAATCCAAGTGGTGTGATCCTGCACTTTTCCAACTTGAGCAACAACAAAAAAGGCGGCCTTTCTCAACATCTTACCTAGCTTCACCGTGCTTCGGTGCGCTTCGAAATTGGTGTTTTCTTGATATTCAATGATGATCAATGCTTCATTTTCCCCATAAAAAATGCCAAAGAAATCGGGGATCAGCATCATTCATCCGATTCATCCCGTCGGTTTGGATCGCTCCATAGCTGGACGATCATCCATGACCCAATCCTAAATGGAAATAGTCCATCACTGGCTGACTTCATATGCCCACTGAAATGCCCAAGTATTGTATGATATTGTGATCTATTATGATAGTATAATATATTATGATATTCTATGGAAATCTATGGAATGTCGGAATCTTCGACACATATTATTAAAAACCACTGGGAATCCACGGCCATGAAGTCGCCGCGTCGCCCCTTTTGCTCAGCGCGTTGCGCCATCATCCCAACCTGGGCGATGCCGTGAACCAAACTGTTTGCACCGGTTGACTCCAACGCAGCCGGGCTACGGGGGTCGAGGTGGTGGTTGCTCCGGCAAAGTTGGGACTTGCCTTGGATGAAGTGGATGAAGTTGCCAACTGGGCACCCAGTTAGAGAACCTATAGACTATAATCACTGGGGAGATTTCTATATCCAACTGAATTACAAGATAGTTGTAACAGTTATAAGCCACTTACAAAAATGGGATGCACCCCCAAATTGTAGGCCAATAGGTTTGAGTTGATTCACTCCGGTTCCGGCCTCCAAAATTCAGTTAGCGATGGTTGATTTGTCATCGTTTTCCCTATTAACCTGGCAATTTGGAGGTATATATATATATTAATATTATTATTATTATTATTATATATTATAATGGTATATACCCCATTTGAGTCCATTTGTGAACAAACCCATGTGGTCATCGTCAATTGCTCTGTTCATCTGAGCTTGCTGAATCGATCCAAGTCGCGCAGAGGGAGCCTGCCGGTGGGCCAGTGGATGGGTCCAGCTTGGGGAGGTTGATATACCCGGGGATAAACTAACATTGATATGAGAAACCATGGGGTATCCTAGGAAGATGATCAAACGGTAGAAAACTGTCCATGCAAAAATGTTAAGCAAAACTAATTTACCGTGAGGTGCTAAGAAAAATCACCAGCAATACTACAGCATGGATCGAAATTTGGGATGCAACTGCCAACGGGGTCATTGCTGGGAACATACCGAGTTGTATCAAACTGCAAGGCCAGTGTCCCCCTCTTGGCCTTGAGGTTGACTGAGTCTCAGGCATTGAATTGTCAAGGCCAGGGGCCAGGATGCCACATCATGCCTATGGTTTTAAAGATCTTTGTTTGATAGTCAGATAGTCATGTTGAATTCCAAAATCATGCAACATGAAAAGATATGAAAAGTATGGAGCCTATTGGATATCATTGCAACTGGTTTTCCCTTCACACTTGGACTGCCTCGCGGTTCTTCAGCACTTTGGCTTCGGACCTCTCAGGTGAACTTGAAAAAAAAACAGAGAAGTGCTGGCTGCGGTTGATGAATTAGGATGATTTAGGATAACTTAGGATGATTGTATGATGAATATATGATTGTTTATATAGAATGATTTATGATGATTTGGGATGATTTACAATGATTGTTTTGAATAATTCATGTGTTTGTTTTTTACAAATTGAATAGACTTCTGTATACAAGGATAAAAAAATACCAAATATTTACTATAACCTCGTAGCTGAATAGAAAAACATGTGTGTCTTTAATAGGTATCATTTCTCACTATATACATGGGCCAAGGTTTCCAGTTCGCAAACTGTAACAAATTACCAGAGGATGACCCCATGCAATCTTGCTTCCATAAAATCCCGATTTGTCTGGCTGAGTTATAATTCACCCACTTGAAATAGCTGAAATACGTCATTTGGGGATTCCTCGAATCCAGTTCCCATCATTCCAATGATGTCAGGACGTGCGAATACTATGATTTATCCAGATTTGTAGATATACCCTCCTGTTAACTAACATAGATGTGGAAAACCCAATCATTCCATGTCATTTCCTAGGGAAAACAACCAGGTTTTCCACATCTATATTGGATTCTGTTCGTTCACCCTAGGGTAACTACTGAATAGGTTTTGATCCTCATCCCCTCTGCATCCGCCTCATGGAGCCTTCACCTGCAACGAAAAAGGTAGTGAAGTGGATGGCGGTTTCCCAGGAATATGTTTTTGACCCAAAAAAGAAGATGTAGAAAGTGGGAAAAGCATGAAAAAATATGTAAAAATTTGACTTCCAAGAATTAGGGGCTTAAACTAATACCTTTTGGGATCTCTTTCGGGGTTACAAAAAGCCTGGTAGCAGTTTTGAAAACTGCTGTTGGGTTCTACTATACTTGTACTACCCCTGCATTATTTAGTCATAGAATGCGCTACATGGGACAATATTAAACCATGTTAAACAATATTAAGGAATATCAAACACCTATATATTGATTTCCAGGTTACTATGATGCGTGCATTATGTATATGCATAGATACATAGGTATAGTCCTTCCCAAAAAAAGATTCACTAAAGGGTAAATTGATCATATTGCTTTAGTAGCATGGTAGTCCACAGTAACTCCATAGATGGGTTCTTAGACTGTATCAAACAATATTAACACATATCAAGCACGTTAAACCATGTTGAACCATATTGAACCATATAATCCCCGATAGATACTTGTATTCAAAAGGCTGATAGCCAGCCTAGAACCGGAAAAAAAAACAGCACAAGCACATACCACCAAAGAAACACTCCAAATAACTGTTGGAATTCCACTCCCCCAAAAAATTAAATACATGTGCAGTAAATACCCCACCTATCGGCCCTCAAAATGCATAGATTCAATGCTACAGGATTTCGCCTCGGGGGTGTTTCAGATGATCCTATGAGCAGTGCTGAAAACCCTATGAGTTGTTCATTTCTCATAATGGATTAAGTGATAATCCCCAATATCTTGGATAGTATAACTCTGTATAACCCGATTTTTCATCATCTATCAACCCTGGTTTATCAATTATATCCACTTACGTCCCCATATTTTTCATGGTTAAAACCCATATTGAATAAGTATACTCATGAACATAGGCTTACCAGCTACTGCTGATCGAAAAATAGTATATCTACATATGTGGATGATCATAGTTATTTGGAGTGTTTATATATATATATATATTATATATATTATATATATATATTATATATATATAAACACTCCAAATAACTGTTATTTTCTTGTAATCAAACATGGCTAGCTGGAAAATCCCCAATGTATAAAGGTTTATAAAGGTTTATAGTTTATAGCTGGGAAAATCATCTACAACTGGGGAGTTTCCAGCTACTTTCTGAGGCTTCCACTGCGAAGCGGAGCTGTGCCAGCAGTCGCCGTCCTCAGGGATCGAGCTTGGGAGATTCGCACAGTGAATTTCTGCGGGATTTAAACGGCAAAGCACATGGAAAATGTAGAAACTAAACTTGTGGATTGAAAAGTCTGGAGGAAAACCATCTACTTCCATTCCACAATTTCAGGTTGCTTTGGAAGATGTTTTCTTTTTTGAAACACCACCATAGTTCCATAGGAAACGATGTTTTGAAACATAGGAAATCACCTTCTGGGACTGATCGGCTTGGAGCGGCCTGTGCTGGTCAAAGTCCACATGCCCTATAGATTCCCCAAATGGTGGATTTCCCACTGGGAAAATACGAAATCACCTTAAACAAAACCATGAAGAGTCATCTTCGCACATCAACCTGGCTGTTGTTTTGTTTGCTTCCCAGTAATCTGTCAATGGAACATTCCCCAGCATCCATCCATTTGAATGGACGATCTCCTCACTTTAAACGGGTGTTTCTCATTGCCAAATTTGATTGTCAGGTTGTAATGCCTCAATTGTATATATGTGTTGCCGATGCAGTTGCCACTTTCAAAAGCTAAATCATTACAAAATTCAGCATTATATATAAACCACTATATACAGCAAATCAATACACATGTGGATGAGTCCATATCAAAATTCAGTTTAGGTCTGTATAAATATAAAACTCAGTATAAATACCTAGGCATCACCATGACAATTCGTAGAAATCTTCAAAAAGTAACATATTAATCAATGTAAACTCACCATAAAATCACATAAAACCACCCAAAATCCGGCCATTTTGTTGCCCGCCCAGTGACCCAAGGCCCCAACTGAATCTCGCCCGCGGGTGGCGTCGGGTCGGCACGCAGCGGTCGCGAGGCTCGCCAGTGGCGGACCTAGAGTTCTTGGGGTCACCTTTTGGGGAATGGGTCAAAATTGAAGACCTGGGGGACCACAGATTTTAGTCTATAGTATTATATAGTATTAACCATCTAACTATTGGGCTACGCAATTTTGACTTACCCATATATATTATACATATGTGTGTGTATATGCATGCATGCATGCCATGGATGGATGTATGGATGTATGGATGTATGGATGTATGTATGTATGTATGTATGTATCCCTTTGAGCCTGAAGAAAAATGACCCATCGCGCCTCCAGAGTTTTGTGATTAAAGCATAATATCAAACCCCTATCCTATAAGCCTATATATAGATTGGCTATCCAGCTTTTGAAAATACTGATACTCATGGTTTCAAGAATGTATAGCAAATCCCTAAATGACTGTTTTCAAAGTTGGAAAGCTGGAAAGTACGGAGGAAACATCATAGTCCGCTACCATCCTGGAAACACTGAAATCGGCATCTGGGTTTGTTGCTATAGGTACCAATCACTATTCCATAGGTATAGTAACTCAAATCATGTGCCCAGCCTCATGGCGGAGTTGTTCAGCTTCCTTTCGCAGACTCGCAGCCTGGATATGTGTCATGGGGTAGTCTCGTTGCGTTGTCTTTGCTGGGGCAGATGGATATCATGGGTGTGTTGATGGGATACAGAACAAAAATGGGACAATTAGTTGAGCAAAATCTGGTGGTTTAGCCACATACAACATGCAGGAAAGCATCTGAGAATAGCAATAGGGATACCGAGGGGATATCAACCAAAGAATAGGGATCTAGAATACCTGCCAAGAAACGCCTGTCTGGTGGATTTTCGCCAGCCCCTCAAAGACACATGAACAAATTGAAGAGTTAAAAATGCTGTTCCGTTGGTAAAGAGGAGACATTATAATATATGTATATATTATATAGATATACATAATTAGAGTGTATATATTATATTACATAATTAAATATATTATATATTACTGTGTATTATATACATTATATTATATATAATATTATATATTATATTGTATCTATTATAATATATATATACATATATATATATACATATACATATATACATATATACATATATACATATATACATATATACATATATACATATATACGTATATACGTATATACATATATACATATATACATATATACATATATACATATATACATATATACATATATACATATATACATATACATTATATTATATAATATATATATTATTGTATTATATATTATCATATACATGATATGATATAATATGATATAATATGATATTATATTATATTATATTGTAGTATATTATATATGTATATTATTATATATTGTCATTATATATATATATATATTAGATTATATATATTACTATATGTAAATTATTAAATATATTATTATATATTACTATCTATATATATTACAATATATAATATAATACATATATATATTATATCATATATATATTTATTATAATAAACTTATATATTTATATATTATACATATATATATATATTATATCACATCACATCACGTTACATTATATTACATTACATTACATTATATTATTCTATATTATATTATATTGTATTATATTATATTATATTATATTATATTTTTTATTTATACATATACATTATTTTATATAATATATGATATACGTATATATAAATATGTGTATATATATATACAATATTAATTATTAATTATATATAATTACCTATATTATATATCTTGGAATCCGGGTTGGTACATTGTCTAGTTGCTTCCAACTGCCGACCCTCATCGGGTCAGGTATGGGTCAAGTCTTCAGTCTCAGACATGAGATTTTCACTGAAAATGGTGTTGCTAAAAACATTGGATGGCAAAAATACATCTCAGATATATCATTTATGAAATTATATTATATTGGCTCATACATATAAAAGATATCCTAATATGATATTTTCTCAGATATATCTTTAGTCCTGTTCCTACTGTAAATTTCCTAAATCAAGCTGGGGCTTTGAGAGTTTTAACAACCCATGTGTTGGAGTTTCGTTTCAAACGCGCTCACCTCCTTCGCTGCAGCACTGAGTAAGGAAGGCTGTGAGATAGTTGAGGGATCCTGGGCCTGGGCTCTTCAGAACGATGAGGACTCAATGGCCAAACACAATCCGCCCATTGAACTCCCATTTAGGGGGGTATATACTGTGCCCTATTGACATACCATGACACACCCTTTAGCTCACAAAAAAAACGAATGGCCCTACTTGGATCATTCAGGTCAGGAATGAAACAATGATTTTCTGCGTGGGTATAACACATCTCGTAAATTATTTATTGTTAAACCTTGAAACCCTTCGAAGATGCTTGGGTATGCAGCAGTATCTCTCCCAAGTTCCTTGTCCATCTTGTCCATAAACCAAAAAAACCGTTCACCTACCCTTCAAACATCGCCCATATTTTTGGAAAATCACTCCTTGTCGACTAAACATACTAAACCACCTGACCATGAAGCCCCAACGTTTTTCCATGGTTTGTTCCATGGTTGTCCAACCTGGGTCTGCCGGCCATCCAGGATTTCACTTCTGAGGGAGACATGAGATCATGCTTCAGATCCTGACACCAGGGAGGGCACCAAAGAACCAGCGGCGAAACCAAAAAAAAACGAAATCTACTGTTTGATGATCCTGTTCCCTATTTTTATCATTATTATTAATATTTATTAATCATTAGTTCCCCATCTTCTTCCGTGATGCTCCCTGTTTCATCATCATGGTCATCATGTTCCGTACGTTTTTCAGAGCGTGAGGGTATACGAACCATTTTCAGGTCCACACCCAGATCATTTCGCGATGCCTGATGATCCAAGCCGGGGATTTGTGCTCAGATCAAACTACTGCAGGCTACCCATACCCTGCATTCTTTTACCTCAGTAGTAACCCCACTATTGGCTAAACAAACCATTCAACTATACCCAACCAAGGTTTACCCAGCAACATAATATCGAGGATGAATGGACTTCAGCCAACATGTTATTCCATAAACATCCACAAACCTATTTTGGGAATCCAGATTCTTGGCTGGAAAAATCAAGCAGCACGTCTTCGTGCCTCCCTGTTGGAGAGTCGACTGGCAAAGCTTGCGCAGGGACCTGCACAACAGGCTGAACCTTTGGTTTTTGGCCCCTCGGGCGTGCGGAAAACGAGCCGCAGCTGTGATGATCATCTCATTTGGTGGGACGAATTTTGTGTTGGAGAACAACCATCATCAACGTGAGAGCGAGGGCAATAACAAAACGTCAGAGCAGGACTTTTGTAACAGGTTGGCCATTTGAGTCACCTGTCCAGCTAAGCTTGCCTTTGGCATCAAACTCTGGACAGGTAAAGGTTGACTCCCCTTACCCGTCTGGTGTGGGCGGGCGGGGAAAATGAAAGCACCCCAGCCTTGAGCCAAAATGGCCACCAAGGCCAAGGTGCTTACTCCCACCCTCAACTCCCCTCTCACTGAATTGGTTGTTACACACACAGCAAGCTGTTATTACCAACAACCATCATCAACGTGAGAGCGAGGGCAATAACAAAACGTCAGAGCAGGACTTTTGTAACAGGTTGGCCATTTGAGTCACCTGTCCAGCTAAGCTTGCCTTTGGCATCAAACTCTGGACAGGTAAAGGTTGACTCCTAGGTGAGTCAAATGCCAACCATGCCCTACTTGCGGAGCGCATTAGGACTCTGACGACCGCGACTGGGAAGATGAGTGAGAAGGGCTCCCATCGCTTTCGTTATTCACGGGGAGTCTTAAAACATTTGGAGCATTTTGCTCCATTCGGCTCTTCTTTTTGAAGGGCATACGGCCTGGCCACGGGTAAAATGCCAGAAGCACTTCGTGCGCCAGAAGTCATGTGGCAAGGTATTCCCGTGCGCTCGGCCAAGTGTACTTGCCTCTCGAAGAGCGGTTTCTAACAGACTACATCATTCTCCAGTGATTCTGGTGCCGGAGTTTCAATGATGGCCGCTGCTTAGCAGTCTGCCAAGGCCTCGATAGGCTGGCTGGCTATGCCGGTTGCGGCTGATGTCGCCTCTTTGGTGGCCGCAAGAATGGCAGTCAGCTCTGCCCTTGCTGCTGCAAGGGAAGATTTGGACGACACCTCTTGGGCCAAACCGTGAATTGGGCACATCTCTTACATGTGGTTTAAAGTTTAAATATTTCGGGTTCCAGGCGTCCAGGGAAACCGGATCTTCCAGAGTTCATCTGGGGGCGAGCCACGCAAACGGCTCCTGTGCCTCTGGCTGAGTGACCTGTGAGCAGTCGAGGCCCGGTGGGCCGACTAGGTCAAGCCCAGAGCCCCCCACGACTGAGTAGAACAAGCCGGGAGTAGGTCCAGGCGTGGCTGAGTGACCTGTGAGCAGTCGAAGCCCGGTGGGCCGACTAGGTCAAGCTTCAACCTTTGCGCAATCACCTCAAGGTTCCGGCCCGCCTGACTCAGTATGTGAGTGCCGGCTCTGGCATTAAAGAGGAACGAATGCTACTGTATCTTGGCCCATTTCACTTGCTCCACCATGAGATGGTATGGGCAGAGTGTTGGGCTGCAATGCTGCCGTCCTTTGTAATGTGCTTTTGCATTGCGACTTCTGGGTACAGTTCAGCTGACTTGCACCCTGCTTTTTCCAGGGCCCCCCACGGCTGAGTAGAACAGCCGGGATAGGTCAATGCGTGACCGTACCTTGCCGCTATTGCCACGGATTCCCAAGTGCGCTACCGGGACGATGTTGGCCCATGTGAGTAGGCTGCACGGGCCCGTATGGTCATGTGGTCCATGCGCTCCCGGGGTCCGGAGCTTGCAGTCTAATGGCTGGCTCCAGGGATCCCATGCCGTGTGGTTTAACTTGGCGATCTTCGGTTTGCACGCCTAGTCGTCGCCACAATTGGCTATGGGCACGCTGGACGGAAGACTGGCCCTTCGGCTAGAGGCTTTGACCCCTTGGCTCTTTGGGCTTGTCGCGGACAGTGGCTGGTCTTGCCAGTATCTGGGCCCTACGGACCTCTTAATGTTTAAAATTGGTGCCGCGGGAATTTTCCCACTTGAAACAAAACCCTACAACGCAAACACAACCAAACACCCAAGCCCGGACTCACTTAACCCGCCTTGTTTTGCCGCGATCGGGTTCACGGATCTGACAAAGGTCGGAACCTACCTCGATGGGAATCCTTTTTTTTTTGGCTTCCCCGAGGCGGGTTCAAGCTCTGCTGTGGCAGAGGTGGCATTCTTGCCAATTATTTGGGCTTCCTTACTGCTACGTGGAGCCCTGTAACTCCGTAGCCTAAGCCCCTGCAAGCGGTGAGTTCGAACCGAGAGGCACCCGTCTGCCGGTGTCCATTGGGGTTTGGCCTTTAAAACCCTAGCACCCCGGTTGCGATGTCACCCCATGCAAGGATTCGAGGACATTGATTTGGGAGTGTTTGGGGATGTCTTGCTAATGTGCGGACGTCCGAAGACCCGCATGCATGAGTCCCCAAGCGGACGTCCGGAGACCCGCATGCATAAGCCCCAAGACGACTTGGGGGTGTGCAGTGGCCCTCGCTCTTGTGAGCGACCGTTGACGACGTTCACAGTGTTTGAACCCGAGGACCTCACAATCAGCGAGCGGAGATCACTCCACCACGCGTTTCCTCCAGGTGGGTGGAGAAATGGTCGCCACGACCCTTCGCGTACCCGTCTGTCTCCGCATGGGCTGGATGCCCCGCTCTACGGGTCGGCCGGTACTCTGGCTGTGTCCGTCGTTAGTGATTGCCTGCCCGCCTCAGCGGTGGCATTCTTTCGCGACCCCCCACGCCGACTGACTCCCGCCGTTGGGTTTCTTGGCGCCAGGTGGAGCTACTGTGGTGCACTGCAGCAAGACAGATGCCGTGTGACAAAGCGGATGCCTGAATGAGAGGCCCGCCCACAACAGGCCCGTCTGTATGATGCTGCATCAGCGGTCGCCACGAGCGCGCCTTGCCGTGCCCTGGGGAGTGTTCTGTGTTCAGGAGTGTGGAGTCCACGAAGACATACTGCCAGCGTGTTGCGCCCCGCCAGACGGTATGAAGTGAATTTTCCCTGTCTGGTTTCCACGACTGTGACCTCGCCCTGACTCGTCCAGTCGTGGGGTCAAACACTGTATGCCCGAGGCGTTTGACCTCAGGGGCGCTACATTCGTTTCCTATGTTTTGAGGGTAACGGCTGCGGAGAAGAAGTATTGATTTATACAATCAAAAGAAAAACGCAAATCACGTACACACAAGTGACCGAGTATGGGAACCTCGGCAACGAACTCCCAGACCCCCAGGCCGGTGACCCACGCCTTCATTTCCACGGAGCCGGGATATAATATCTTTCCGAATTTAGTACCAAATTCACCGAGAGTGAGTCCGTTCTGGATCCTGAGTATGGAGCTGGCACTAAAGAAAGGAGGTGGAACTGCCGAGGCTATGCATTGACCCGAAGTGGTTGGCTGCCTCGCCCTCGCGCGCCAAAAAACAGGCGGTTTCCCAAATCTGTCAGGGTGAGAGCGAGGCCCGCCCTCCCGGGCAAACCTCAATGGCCGGTGACTGCCAAGGTGGTTTAACCGATGGCCGGCCCTACTTACTCGGCCAAGCCCCCGCACCCCGAGGGAGGCTGAAGCCAAGCCCAGCAAAGGCTGATGGCTCGGCATGACCTTCCCGGGTACCCGAGCGGCCAGCGGCAACCAGTGGGTGACTGGCCCGCAGTTCGGATGCCAGAGATTATGTGAGCTTCGCCAATGCATTGACTTCCTCACTTCCCGATACACCGGAATATTGTCTGCAGTGTCTTAAGCTTTTGACCCCGGGTCGGTGAGGGCGTTGTGCCGCTGTGACCCAAGGGATCGTGCTGCGCCAATGGCGGACCGTTCCGTGTACCCACAAATTTTTGTCAAGGTTCCTTACTTTGCTTGCACCCAGACAACCCGGTCCGGAAGGCGGGCTTCCCTGCCCATGCCACCGGTTGTTCGGACATTCTGTGAGTGACGGGGCGGCGTGCTGTCCTGCCCGGAATGGCGACCTTGACGATCATGCCTCCGGGCGGGATTTGGCTTTCTGGAAGCTTAAAATGTGCCACTTGCCTGCCACCCTTCAACCGTGGCCGGTTCAAGCAAGAAGCGGCAGTGTTGATTTCACTGGTGGCGCCCGTAGTGGCTCCAGGCACCACCGGGGTGGCCCTCTCAGGGGAGGGCCTCGGTGCGGACATCCAGTAGCCCCTTCGGCCTCGGCTGGTCGATCTCGAGGACCGCCTTGGCCAGGATGCGGCACAGGCTGACTCCCAATGCCTTTGGTGGGTTTGTCCATTCGTGCTTGGCCTGGTACTGGCTGCCGTCAGCATTGAGCCAAGTGCGGTTCTGGTGCGTGCACCTGATCCCTTTGAGCTGGGACAGGTCTAGCCCGAAGTGCGCGATCTGTGGGCTTTGGGACTTCCTCTCCAAACATGCATTGATCGAAAGCCGCTTTTTCCACGAGGGCGTGTTTCTCCACGGAAGTTCCCCACGTCGTTTTCCAAAAGTCTGCTTTGTTCCTGTCATCCGAACTCTCCAACCAGAATGCTCTGTGTTTCCTGAGTTGGTACTTCACCGCTTCGGCCGATAATTCGAAAATCTGGTTGGACTTCAACAGCTGCTCGTACTCGGCCTTTGATAAGTTCTTGCGGCCGAGCCCGTCTGGGCGTTCTAGGTCCCGCAACGGTTTAGCGCCCGAACAACTGCCCCCCGACCGGGGCAACGTCTCAGACGGCGGGGAAATGCCCACACAGTCGAACACACCCTCCTGAACTTCCCGTAGGATGTTTCTGTAGTTGTCGGGGTCAAGCACATCATTCAACAGGGCCAGCCATGTCCACGACGACGACAACCCAGCCGACTGCCGACAGCCAGCAGGCAATGTCTCCCTCCCTCGGCGTGCCACCGAACAGCAGTAAGGCACGGGGGCGGCGAGCCCAGCGTTCGGGCAGGATGTTGGTTGCTCCATACGCATACTGATGTCACCTGGGTGGTTTGGGTATGGATCCGTCTGCCAGGACGGGCTCAGGTGTCTTGTATGGCGGCTGCCTCTTCCGCGGCAACGGAGATCGACCCCTTGGCACCAGGCGGATACCCGAAGAGCCAGTGGCCGCACACTCGTCCGAATGGTTGGTTCGGTGTCTCTTATGCGGTGGCAGGCCTGCCGGAGAACTGGGTCTTTCCTGTCCGAGAGTTTCGCTCTCGGGGGCAGATGCCCTCCGATCGGGACGCGCTGGTTGTGCCGGAGGTGAAGATTCACCCGACAAGTGAGCGTCTGAAGTGCTTTTGGTCGGGCATTGTGTTGCTTGGTGCGGGCCCAAGCAGTGGTTGCATTGATGGCTCCGGTGGTAAGTGCACCTGGATTGTGGCTTCCCATTTCCACACTGCCCAATGTTAAAGTTGATACAGATTTCAAGGCCCTTTCTGTTGAGGGAATAATGCCCCACTGAGAAGTCCCAGCGTGACTTGTTCTCGCCGGTGTATTTCTTCTTGCCTTTCTTGGATACCTTGGGCTTCGAGCTCTTTGGGCTCTCCCGTCGACTCGGTGATCTATCTGGCGAGGATTCCACCGATGATTCCGAGCTCAAGCCGACTAAAGTGCCGCGGTTCCTCCCCAAGAGCATGGTGCTCGGGGAAATCACTTCCGCGTCCCAAAAGTCTTGAGCCCTCACCGCTTCTGTGAAAGCAGCTGACCATGGGCTCGAGCTTGGGACCCCGAGTTTCGGCTCGATTTCCAGGTTCTTGCGAATTTCTTCAATATGCTGGGATCTCATCTTGGAGTCCGCTCTGCATATAAATCCCCAGCAGGACGGACCGAAGCGATCGCTGAGTCCTTTCACGAACTCCCTATATTTGTCAAGTTCGTCAGGTTCAGAAGCTCCTAGCAAAGTCATGGCAACAATGTAAACCTTGAATAGTTTCTCCCAGGAATCCACTGATGCTGGTCCCGGAGTGTCTACTTTGACGACTTCGCCGGTCGGCCCTTCGAAGGTGCAGCTCTTGAAGGATGCCTTGTCCGGCCTGGGAGACCCGTCCGGTTCCCACATCGCCATGTCGAAGTAAGGTATGGTGCCGGCTTTGATGTGAAGTGCCAACCGCGATAGTTGTTCCAGGCTCGGGTCGTTGTCGTGTGGTGGCTCTACCCCGAAACGGTCCTTGTACCTGAGGTACATGGCCCTGACCGAGCTTTGTTGCAATTTGCCCCCTTCAGTTTCAAAACCTATTTCGACATCCCCCACGTGAGCTACCACATCATTGGGAATGCTCTGATTTGTATGAGGTTCACCGTGGGCCGGAAGTTTGGATGGGCCCGACACCTCCACGTTCCACGTAGTGTCTGGCGTCCTCTTAACTTTTAGAAGAGCCACTCTCCGGAACACTTCGAGCCGTGATTGTTCAACCGGTGTCAGCTCTCTTTCCGTCGGTTTGTCCCCAGCGGATGCTGGAGGGACTGCCCTACGGATAAGGAGAACTGCGGCGTCCCAAACATGGCGCTTGATGAATGCGACGTCCCTCAGGTTGATGGGTGACCCAAGGTCTCGGATCAGAGTGTCTCGTAGTGAGTCGTCTAGGCCGGCCCACTGGGCCACG
>CAMXCT020004705.1:0-31108 GCA_947184155.2 Cladocopium goreaui
AGACATATGGGGAGATGAGACATGAAAAATTGCACGCCGTTGTGGCGCGAAGCACATTTCCAAGTCAAAATGCGCAAAACACCAAGAGGATCGGACCACTTTTGGCGCTTCAGATGTCGAAAAAGTGCACGCCGTTGTGGCGCGAAGCACATCCCCAAGTCAAAATGTACAAAACACACCAGGGTCTGACCACTTTTGGAAGTTGCGATGTCGAAAAAGTGCACACCGTTGTGGCGCGAAGCACATGTCCAAGTCAAAATGTAGAAAACACACCAGGTGCGGACCACTTTTGGCACTTAAGATGTCGAAAAAGTGCACGCCGTTGTGGCGCGAAGCACATTTCCAAGTCAAAATGTTAAAAACACTAGGGGTTCGGACCTCTTTTGGAGGCTCAGAGGTCGAGTTTCGAAAAAGTGCACGCCGTTGTGGCACGAAGCACATTTCGAAGTCAAAATGTGCAAAACACCAGGGGTTCGAACCACTTTTGGAGGCTCAGAGGTCGAGTTTCGAAAAGTGCACGCCGCTGTGGCGCGAAGCACATTTCGAAGTCAAAATGTACAAACCACACCATGTTCGGACCACTTTTGGAGGCTGAGATGTCGAGTTTCGAAAAAGTGCACGCCGTTGTGGCGCGAAGCAGATTTGGAAGTTAACATGTTAAAAACACTAGGGTTTCGGACCACTTTTGGCGGTTCAGATATTGCTTCGCTTAACTCGACTACACTACATGACACTACACTTTGCTGCACTACACTACATTACACTACATTACATTACACTACACTTCACAACACTACAGGTTACAACTACAACTACACAACTACAGTCCACTACAGTCCACTACGCTAAATTACACTGCACTACACTCTCTACACTACACTTCACTACATTAAACTACACTACACTCCACTACACTACAAATACAACTACACCTACCCAACTACACTCCACTACACTCCACTACACAACATTAAACTACACTACACTACCTTACACTACACTACACTCCACAACACTACAACTAAAACTACACAACTACACTCCACTACACTACACTACCTTACACTACACTACATTACACTACACTAGACTCCACTACACTACACTTCATTACACTACACTACACTACCTGCCGCTACACTTCACGACACTACTCTACACTACACTCCACTACCATCTACAACTACAACTACACTCCACTACATTACACTACATTACACTACACTACATTACACTGAATGACACTGCACAAAAGATAGACAGGTAGACAGCTAGACAGATAGATAGATAAGATAGATAGATAGATAGATAGATAGATAGGTAGATAGATAAGATAGATAAGATAGATAGATAGATAGATAGATTGATTGATAGATAGATAGATAGATAGATAGATAGATAGATAGATTGATAGATATGATAGATATGATAGATATGATAGATATGATAGATATGATAGATATGATAGATATGATAGATATGATAGATAGGATAGATAGGATAGATATGATAGATAGGATAGATAGGATAGATAGGATAGATAGGATAGATAGGATAGATAGGATAGATAGGATAGATAGGATAGATAGGATAGATAGGATAGATAGGATAGATAGGATAGATAGGATAGATAGGATAGATAGGATCGATAGGATAGATAGGATAGATAGGATAGATAGGATAGATAGGATAGATAGGATAGATAGGATAGATAGGATAGATAGGATAGATAGGATAGATAGGATAGATAGGATAGATAGGATAGATAGGATAGATAGGATAGATAGGATAGATAGGATCGATAGGATCGATAGGATAGATAGGATAGATAGGATAGATAGATAGATAGAGGGATAGAGGGATAGATCGATAGAGGGATAGAGGGATAGATCGATAGATCGATAGATCGATAGATCGATAGATCGATAGATAGATAGATAGATAGAGGGAGAAATAGATGGATAGATAGAGGGAGAAATAGATGGATAGATGGATAGATGGATAGATGGATAGATGGATAGATGGATAGATGGATAGATGGATAGATGGATAGATGGATAGATAGATAGATAGATAGACAGATAGATAGATAGATAGATTGATATGATAGATAGATAGATAGACAGGTAGACAAGAGTGAGAGAGATCAATCGCCTTTCAGTCCAGCAGTGGCTTCGCTCTGCCATCTCTGATTCACAACAACCAATCTCTCCTATAGGTTTCCTATTTTTGAAACTTCCGCCACCGCCTTGTGCGGTACTACTGGTATATCATGTGCGATTTTTGAGACTACTGCAACGCAGTCCGTCGCAACGTTCTTGCTACGACATTGTTCATCGCGGTTGTTAGGGTGAACGAAACAAAGTTCTTGAGCAATCTGACATTGTCGAGTTTCAGTGCGGGTCTTGACTTCGGTTGGGGTGGGGATGTATGCAAACGTGGTGGATGAAAGTGCATGTGCGGCTGTTGGCGTTTCCTTGTAGTCCGCCTATGTTGCAAACCCGGCTTTAGAGGCGGACCTGGGGGGAATCGAAGGGTGGGGGGGGTGGTCTGACCACTTTTGGAAGTTGCGATGTCGAAAAAGTGCACACCGTTGTGGCGCGAAGCACATGTCCAAGTCAAAATGTAGAAAACACACCAAGTGCGGACCACTTTTGGCACTTAAGATGTCGAAAAAGTGCACGCCGTTGTGGCGCGAAGCAGATTTGGAAGTTAACATGTTAAAAACACTAGGGTTTCGGACCACTTTTGGAGGCTCAGAGGTCGAGTTTCGAAAAAGTGCACGCCGTTGTGGCACGAAGCACATTTCGAAGTCAAAATGAGCAAAACACCAGGGGTTCGAACCACTTTTGGAGGCTCAGAGGTCGAGTTTCGAAAAAGTGCACGCCGCTGTGGCGCGAAGCACATTTCGAAGTCAAAATGTACAAACCACACCATGTTCGGACCACTTTTGGAGGCTCAGAGGTCGAGTTTCGAAAAAGTGCACGCCGTTGTGGCGCGAAGCAGATTTGGAAGTTAACATGTTAAAAACACTAGGGTTTCGGACCACTTTTGGCGGTTCAGATGTTGCTTCGCTTAACTCGACTACACTACATGACACTACACTTTGCTGCACTACACTACATTACACTACATTACATTACACTACACTTCACAACACTACAGGTTACAACTACAACTACACAACTACAGTCCACTACAGTCCACTACAGTCCACTACACTAAATTACACTGCACTACACTCTCTACACTACATTTCACTACATTACACTACACTACACTCCACTACACTGCAAATACAACTACACCTACCCAACTACACTCCACTACACTCCACTACACAACATTAAACTACACTACACTACCTTACACTACACTACACTCCACAACACTTCAACTAAAACTACACAACTACACTCCACTACACTACACTACCTTACACTACACTACATTACACTACACTAGACTCCACTACACTACACTACACTACACTACACTACCTGCCGCTACACTTCACGACACTACTCTACACTACACTCCACTACCACCTACAACTACAACTACACTCCACTACATTACATTACACTACATTACACTGAATGACACTGCACAAAAGATAGACAGGTAGACAGGTAGACAGATAGATAGATAAGATAGATAGATAGATAGATAGATAGATGATAGATAGATAGATAGATAGATGATGGATGGATGGATAGATAGATAGATAGATATGATAGATAAGATAGATATGATAGATATGATAGATAGATAGATAGATAGATAGATAGATAGATAGATAGGATATATAGATATATAGATATATAGATATATAGATATATAGATATGATAGATATGATAGATATGATAGATATGATAGATATGATAGATAGGATAGATAGGATAGATAGGATAGATAGGATAGATAGGATAGATAGGATAGATAGGATAGATAGGATAGATAGGATAGATTGATAGATAGGATAGATAGGATAGATAGGATAGATAGGATAGATAGGATAGATAGGATAGATAGGATAGATAAGATAGATAGATAGATAGATAGATAGGATAGATAGGATAGATAGGATAGATAGGATAGATAGGATAGATAGGATAGATAGAGATAGATAGATAGGATAGATAGATAGAGATAGATGATAGATAGAGATGGATAGATGGATAGATGGATAGATGGATAGATGGATAGATGGATAGATCGATAGATCGATAGATCGATAGATCGATAGATCGATAGATCGATAGATAGATAGATAGATAGATGGAGAAATAGATGGATAGATGGATAGATGGATAGATGGATAGATGGATAGATGGATGGATAGATAGATAGATAGATAGATAGATATAGATAGATAGATAGACAGGTAGACAAGAGTGAGAGAGATCAATCGCCTTTCAGTCCAGCAGTGGCTTCGCTCTGCCATCTCTGATTCACAACAACCAATCTCTCCTATAGGTTTCCTATTTTTGAAACTTCCGCCACCGCCTTGTGCGGTACTACTGGTATATCATGTACGATTTTTGAGACTACTGCAACGCAGTCCGTCGCAACGTTCTTGCTACGACATTGTTCATCGCGGTTGTTAGGGTGAACGAAACAAAGTTCTTGAGCAATCTGACATTGTCGAGTTTCAGTGCGGGTCTTGACTTCGGTTGGGGTGGGGATGTATGTAAACGTGGTGGATGAAAGTGCATGTGCGGCTGTTGGCGTTTCCTTGTAGTCCGCCTATGTTGCAAACCCGGCTTTAGAGGCGGACCTGGGGGGAATCGAAGTAAGGCGGACGGAGACATAACCGGCCCAAACTCTTGCACTTGCACCGCTCGCCCCCCAATACTTGCTACGCAAGGGGGAACTCAGGTAGCTCACCGCTACCTTTCGAGACCTGACCCCCATCTTCCCCTTCTCCCCCATTCTTCTTTCCTCCTTCTTCCTCAATCTCAGCCTCACCTCCATCCGGCTCTGGCCGGGCATCCGGAGAGAGCGCCCCCTCAGCACACTCCTCAGCCGAGAGATGCTCGATCTCCGGGAAGAAAGGTACATCTTCAGAGTCCGAAGGTCTTCTGAATGGAGCCTCAGGTGATGGCTCCTCGGCATCCTTCTCGATGATTTGAATGAAGTCCCAAGGCGTTGGACAAAGCTTCTGACCTTCCTCGGAAATGGGAACTGTGAAGACGCCCACAAGAGCATACTTCGCCTTAGAGATCAGCTGATCATTTCCTTGTTGGAAGGGACCGCAAACATCGACGGACAAGGTGTAGGTGTCAGGATTGTGAATCTTGAGATGAGGTTTGTGTCTACCTCCCCCAACCTGACAATCAAAGCATTCAGAAGAAAACGGCTGATGGTCATTGGCTCGGTGTTGTTGCCACTGGGCCTCAGAGAGCTTCTTGACAAGAGGCACCTTGAACTCTGCGACCACCGCCTCCAGGATTTTGAGCTTTAACTGCGGGGCCCAAGCTGCCCACCTTCTTGAACGCTGGATGCGCTGCTCAATGGTAGCACCATCATCTTGGACACCAGTGCCAGGGCCACGGACACCGTGTAATTCTCGAAGAAGTCCAAGATTTGTGCCTAAGCGCGTCGGCTTCTTGGTCTCATGGCCAAAGGGACCCTGATCAAAAGACACTTCAAAGAGGTTGTACTTCGACTTCAAGGAACTCCATTCGGGCCAAGAGAAAAAAGAAGGATATTCAACTGGATCATCATCCTTCTTGTAGGTTTCCGGGTCTTCCGGTGACTCCTTGAGAAAACCAACCTTGGCATCACGACTGTCCTGAGCAAGGGCATAGAGCCAGACATACCTCAGCCACAAAACAGTGTCTTGCAGAACGCTTTCGTGGAGATCCGAAGAGAGATCCTTGAGTCCAAATCTTTCTGGCCCATGACGGGTTCGAACAGGAGGAGGACCTGGAGAACGAAAACGCAACTTGCTAACAGTGCGGCAAGGAGGTCCGCCAAGAAGAGCTTCAACACGACCAGATTCACAAAGGTCCATAAGAAAATGATACGTGGTGTCACGCAACAAATCGTGTCCAGGATCAATGCACTTGTCAACACACAGTGCAGTCAAACCATGTGGTGCCAAACCCTCCTGCCAAAACTTGGGATCTCCTCCACTAAAGAGATGAAGCACTAACGCTGGCGACGATTGCAAACGCTTTCTCCATCGTCTATTCCAAGGAACGCTGTCACCAGACCACTTCTTCCTTGGTGGAATCTGCACCAAGATCTCATCAGGCACCTCAGGGAAAAGCCTCTTCAAACCCTGAAGCCATCGCAGCAAATCACTGTCAAAGCCATTGACATCTTCACCTCGAAGGACCTTCAAACGTCGTTCAGACTCCAGCATATAGACCTCAAGCTCCGCAATCAACTCAAGAGCGATGGACTCATCTACCGTCGGACAATCACCTTCAAGTTGAGTGTCAATCACTACACCGGATGGTGATTTCAAAGTGAAGCCATCCACATCCCATGACACGGAGTAGCCTAAGAGCATCAACTTGCCAAGAGGCACAATCGTCTGGGTGGCCTCTTCAGAGATGAGAACTTCAGAGCCCGGAAGCTGACGAAGAACAACTTCTCCAGCAGCCAACTCCACACGGACAGGCACTGCTGAGTCGAACTCTTCCTTAGAGACCGCAGTTCGAAGAGCATGAGTTGCTCCTCCATCGAGCAACGCACGACCACATCGATCCGCAGGCAACGAACTCAACTTCACAGCCTTCAAAGACGGCCTCATAGACCGAAGCAAGTGAGTAGCCTCTACTAGAAGACCAGCAACTTGATCCTGGGAGGATGCCTCATGAGACGACGCAGGAGCATTCGAGGTCGTGGCCTCCTCAATCTTGGGAGCAGCATCCTGAGCGCCAGAATCTTCTTTGGCCTGGGTAGATCCACCCTCGGCCTTCTTGACAGCAGGCTTTTTCTGTTTCTTAACACTGGGTTTTTGGGTTCCGTTGTCCTTCAAAGCTGAATCCTTTGTTTGTTGATCAGCAACAGGACAATTCTCACGTCGATGTTGGTTTGACCCACAGTTCCAGCAACGACCATATTTGTTCACATTGCCCCAAACATGTTGAAACGTACATTGTTTACCCTTCTTACATCCTCCATCACTGACAAAAAAGTGACACGCTTTGGCCCCGCTTTGATCATCCTTCGACCCCACCTTTGGTGCTGGATATGGAGCCGGATCTTGATCAGATGAAAGAGCTTTCACCTTGACTCCCTCAATGGGCAAGGTGGCGCCACCATGGAAAAGAGACTCTGCTTCAGCCATCGTCGTATCCGCAAAAGACAAAACCGTGGGCAAAGAAGGGCATGTATCCACTTGTAATTGGGCACGGGCTGAACTCAAACGAAAACCAGTCTGAGGTGACCCTTTTGTGAGGACATTGGCCAATCGATCTAAAGCTGACATCAACAAAGTGGCATCAGGGGGATTGATTCCCAACTCAGAAACCCGAACAAGCCACCTTCTCCAAGACCTGAGGCTACTGACCACACCAGCCACATTGGATGGAGCTTTGATCTCCACCAGTTGCTTCAGCAGTGTAGTACGTTCAGCCAAACCGCCAGGCTGATACCGAGTCAGGACCCGAAAGATGATCTGAATGGAACCAATCGAACGATTCGAGATGATTTCAGAACGGAGAGATTCAGGAATGGCCTTCAACAAAATGGTTTGGGCCCTTTGTTCAACACGAGCAAACGGAGACCTAAGAAATGCTGGTGGAGTGACAGGATTGATCCTCAGTCTTGTCAATGGATCACTGTTGAGCCATGTCTGGTATGAATCACCCGCCACAGTCAGCACCGCATCCCACCAAGTCGCCGAAGAAGAACTCAGATCCTTCATCAAAGGAGTAATTGAAGTCAGCCAATCACCCGCCACCAAAGGACCAATCTCAGACTCCCCCAAATCAGTCAGACATGGCAGGTCAACCGTGCGGATGGACTCCTGCTGAGACAAGAGGGTTGCAACCCAAGATGGCACTTCTCCGGCCCCACCACCTCCAAAACCTCCTGGCCATCCTGGTCCCCCTTGCCCCCCAGAAGCACCACCGACGAACACGGAGCCGCCATGTCTGGGAGGATCATCACCACCTCCACCGGGTGCATTCGCATGGGACTGAGAGGAATTTCCAGAACGATCAGGTCCAGATGGTGGACGGCCACCGCTGCCCTCCATTGCATCACCATTACCTCCTCGGACTTCAGAGCCTTGAGGAACACCAGGGCCTTCAGCAGCTTCAGCACCTCGTTGGGCTGTAAGACCTCCAGGAATTTCAGAGCCTTGTTGAACAGTAGGACTACCAAGAACTTCAGGACCACGTGAAACAATTGGACCTCCAAGGGGACATGGACCTCGTTGGGCTGTGGAACCTCCAAGAGCGATAGGACCCTCATGAACATTAGAGCCTCCATGATGAACAGAAGCAACATGCATGCTACGACTCAAGATCGATTGAAGAACTGCTCCACCAGTGCTCAAAGCGCTAGATCCGTGTGCCATGCCAAGACCCAAAGCTGCCAAAACACCAGTTGAGCCAGAATTCATAGGAGCCCCGAATCCAAGAGCACCACGAGAATCTGACACGCCAGCAAAAGATCCAGCCAAGTTCCTGGGTCCTACATTGACAGGAGAAACCAACATCCTCAGGGCATCAAGTTCCTGACGAAGTCTAACATTTTCATTTGCTAAATGGCCAACAACATTCATCCGTTGGTCATCATTGCCTAGAGCCATCCTAGGAGGGGTATTCTCCATTGAACGACCTCCATACTCAAAAGGTACCATGGTTGATCCCATTCCGCCACTCGCACCTCCATCCTCCAGCGCTGGCAATCCAGTAGGTCTCATTGCCCTCAGAGCCAATTCATCCTTGATCCTGTCAGACCAAAAGACATTCACCTCCTCCATGGAAGCTGTCTGAGCTGGCGGTCCAAGGGACACAGGCGAACCACTGGGCAATGGCCATGGTTGAACGGCAAGGGAATCATCAGGAACAGTACGCATTGACGAGTCGCTCATGGTTTATTGGGTTGGGCTCATAACCCTCAGCAAATCAAACGCAAATCTCACCTGTTTTCTCGGGCAAAAAAGGCTTGATGTAAGCCATATCAATCCAAGCTGGCTCAAACGTCTATGTTGCACTTCTCAGATTTGTGCGTGTCCATTCAGATGCAGGCAATAATGATGGAAGTTGGTCGCTGGGGTAGCTATCCCAATAGTCCAGGGGTCGGCGGCAGAGGGCGTAGCCCTTTAAATATTATATTATATTTTATTATATGTAAGAGTGATCATGCAGGGACAGGCAGTGTTTAAGTATGAGCAAACAGTGATCTCTTCTCGAAATAATATGAAATAATTACAATGTCATGGTATGTCCATGCCTTCAGAATCCTTTGCACATTTGGATGATGTTTTTGCCGCTTCAATCTCAACAGAAATGCACACAGCAACACACAGCGCAGCCTCCCGTCATCTCCTTGGAGTAGCAGCTCTGCCAAAGGCAGCGAAGAGATCTCTCTTCCTCTCGGAGCCGATCCAGCTCATCGCTGGCAGCCTCCGGTTGGGCCATCTGCGGAGGGAATCTCATGTCCAACAAGAACGGGAATGCGGAGAATGCAGAAATCCACCAACCAACTATCATAGTTGGTGGTTTGAACCCATTGCAATAAATATTACAGCAGAGTCAATTTGGTTCATCATACTGGCCCATGCGGGTTTGGAAAATGCAAAGATGTAGTACAATTAGCATATAGCATTATAGCATATTATATTATTAAGACTTGGATCTTTAAGATTCAGCCTTTAAGTAGTATAGGTAGAAGACACCCACGAATACAAGAGCTGTCTGCAAAACAGGACTCAACACAGCGATGTCAAAACGTGCCATTTGTTTGGCTGACCTCTGCAAGGTGGCGCATGGGTGGCCACAGCTCAGTGTCAACACGGGGATCCTCAGCATTGACACTGAACGGCACGTGGTCAAGTGTCTTACCTCTGAAGAGTATGCTTTTCTTGTCTCACTATGTGTCAGTATCATATTTGAGGTAAATATTTGAGTATGATCATAGTATCATTAATATTTAATTAATAGCTAATATTTGATCATTTTTTTCATATTTGACTATGACATACTATGACATATATGACATATCATGAGATGACATGAAATGCTGCGATTCCACCAGGTCACCGTGAAGCTCCAGGGAGCTCTGACAACTTCGACTCGTCTGGACGCAAAGCTGCTGTCAGGCTTCACCGAGTCCAATCCAAAGGAGCTCATGAAGTCAACCTCAACTGCAAAAATGCGAAAAAAAATCTGAAAACCTGACTGTTCCTTTGCAGAGATTGCAAGACATAGTGATGCCAAGGTGATCTCAGGTAATTTGATAGGCTCTGATACGATGTGTGACTTTCATGGCCAAACGTGAGCCAAGAGGCTTTTGGTGCAGGCAGCCCCACGCTGTGCTCCCTTTGCCTGGCAAAACGGGTGAGTACCCGCAGCACCAACCAGTCTGTAACAGCAGGCAGTCAGGTGACACACTGCAATGCTTTGAGGTAAATGCGTTGGAGCAGTGGATGGGTGATTGTCTCACAAATCTTGAAGCTTGTGCGGAATATCATACTGGCAGATTGTGTGGGTGTGCTTTTAACATGTTTAAGTTCTCTTAACATCTTCCAACTAGTTGTGAGATGTGGCTAAACATCTTCATGGCAAATGCTCTAGGAATTCCGATTCATGGAGAGAAGGTTTGAGCAAAGTCTTAAGAGATTTATATAAGAGAGGCCATGTTGATATGGAAGTGAAGTGTCCAAAAGATTCCAAGGTGTGGCATATCCCCACCATCGACTTATCCTGACTACGGGTTGGCCTTTTCTCTGCACCCCCTGCACTCGTTCCTGCGGCGCACCATGAGATTGACTCCTGCGAAGGCTCCGGCTTTGGAAGGAAAGCTGCTAGGCTTGTGCCTCTTGTGTCCATGGCGTCGCTAGGCAACCCTTATCAAGGGCCATTCCATGCTTGGGAGCTGCACACCCTTCGCAGGTTTTGGGGAAGGGTTCACCACCGATGTGCCTACTCCAATACCCCGCTGTCGTTCTTATCTGGGCCGAAAGCCCTCCTTCCTTCAACTAGATTATCATTATATCAACTCTATCATCAGCAGGCCTGATCGAAGGGTCTCTCTTCTGTCTCCCTCCCTCCCTAGTTTTCAAAAATGCAGAAATAGTCGCACTGCACTTCTTGCTGACTTGCTCTGCTTATAGTCTGCCAAAACAATCTGACAAGTCTCATTTCAAAAATCTCAGCTGCGAAGACCTTCATGAATCTTGCATCCCAATCAGGACGCGACCCTGTGCACTCTTTAGAAGCTTTACAGGAATCTCGATTAAAAAATCTACAGTTGTTGAAAATCCAAGGACTTGGAGACACACGCACGCACTTAATCCAACCCCCGCCATTTTCATTGATGTGCGCTTGACATCGCTTAACTACATCCAGCTGCTTGATATCCAGGTTCCTCGTGGCGCTTCCAAACAGTGCACGCTGCGAAAAGTCCTGGTAAAGACTCGCATGGCAAGCTGCAGCATCTCTGCGACGATGAGATCGAAGATCACCAGAAGGTTGACAGCGGCTTCAATCGTGGGAGTTCTTTGCACTGGGCATAGGAACAATGAGGCTCAGCAGGGTGCACAATCCAAGGTTCCAAGGATACCTACACAGTGAAGCAAATCCCCATCTTCAACTCTCTTCAGCAGCGATACTCAACTTACAGTAACCTCCCTTTCTTTCTTGCTGTTGGGGCTTCAGCAGAACTGCGTAGCACTTGCAGAACTTCTCCATTTGCGGCAGCTGTTTGCCATCGCTGCAGCAGGCTGGGTTCAAGAGATCCCAACACATACGCAGCCACAGTGGGTGGACTTCTGCTGGCTGGCCGACCCACACTCAACCGCAGCCGGCGCACAACTCCGATGGCCTGAAGGATGCTGCGCACGCCACGGTTCCCCCCGTCGGACTCATTACAAATCATGGCCCAAACAAACGGCTCCAAGTCGATATCATCGTGAAGCACAACCACGTCGCCTGGCTCCATGTCCAAAGTCTGAAGCACCCGTTGCACCGCCCAGCCTGAGAGGTTGTAGAAGGTCCCCGGGATTGTGATCGACGTGTCGCCACCTTGAGCTATCCAACTCCAGCAGCTCCATCGCCATTCCCAGGTGAGGCCCAACTCTTCTGCCAGTGCCTCCATCACCAGCGATCCCAAGTTGTGGCGGGCAGACTTGGGGGAAGGCCATGGATTGCCCAATCCCACCAGAAGTTGGGGCATACCGGGGGCCTTTGATGCTGATGCTGCTCGAATGAAAGCTGGCACAGAAAGTACGCTGATATGTGGGAAAAAAAAAACCGCACACGCTCAAACACACAACACTGATCAATGCTCTACTTACACGACTGAGCTTGGGGTGACTTGCATGCAATTAGCGCGGCATCAGCTTCTTGATAGAGGAGAAATTGCTTGGCAGTGCTACTTTAGGCAAGGTATCTTCTCGCAATTGGCCGCTTTTGTGCAGGGCGAAGCTGGGATCTTTGCCCTAGAGATTCTCGCACAAAGACTTGCTTCATCTTGCAGATTGTTCACTCTAGGTGATGGATCAGCCATCCCAAGTCTTGAGCGCCAGGGTTCCAGCCAGCCATACTTTTGCCAGTCTTTTTGGAGTAGAAGAACCTCAAGTGCATCTGCCCCGGAATTCAGCCTATAGTCATACCTAGTTGTCATACTAATTCCTTCCCCCTATGAATATTTAAACTCTGGTCCATTGCCAATCTTTTTGTTGCTGATTGCATTTTTCAATTGTGGCAATTGAAAAGCAGTACGGGAACAGCATACTAATTATATCTAAGAAAAACGATTTAACCTTGGAGGGGGTGCGCCTTTTGACATCTTTTTTTGTTTTTTAATTAAGGTTTGATTCGACTGTGAGGGGAAAGCTTCGAAATCCAATCTCTGGCAATGTTTTGATAGATTTTAACGAGGAAGTTGATAGTTCTTTTTAGTTCTTTGTAGGGGGAAGCTTCGCACCCAAATGCTTTTTATACCCCCCGATAATAAAAACTCCTCCAGGATCCTCCAGGTGTTTATTATTAAGGGAGTGTGGTTTGTATTGGGGGGAAAGGATTACTTTGCCTCAATAACATTCGATACCAATGTATCCAAGATGTGCTATCAGCAAAAGCTCTCAAGACATCCGTCACAAAAACGCGCTGAAAATGTTGTCTCTCTGTTTCACAGAGACATACCTCAAACTTACTGTAAACCTTCTGATGCGAAACCTTGGCAACCAATGGGTCAAGACCAAAGATCAGTTTTGGCCAACACTTAATTACCAGCACAGCTCCCTTGTGCTCTGGCAGATGCAGCAGAGAGACGGCACTCCTCTTCCACCAAGTCGTTGAAACTCTAGCATTGCCTGGTCAGTCGCACAAAAAGGTTCGTCAATATCAAATCATGTAAACAGGGGCGATTCCGACATCACTCTGCCTCCCGTGACCATTCCACATCTTGAAGGTCAAAATTGCTGAGGCCGCGTTTCTTCAACATCTGCACTGCTGAAACGCAGTGTGGACCTCAAGGGAAAGCGCGCTTCCAGCTTTGTCCATGTTGCGTGTTCTTGTCTTGGAAGCATGGGCCGCTGTCATCAGTGTTGTAATTAATTGGCTGCCAAAGGATTGCGCTCTCGTTCCAACACCTGGGTTCTGGACACCCGCCGCGAGCAAAGAGCACAATTTCCTAGGATCGTCGCAGAACATGCGCTACGTCGGTGCCAGAAAGACTCGCTACAGGAGAAGGAGAAGAAGGAGAAGGAGAAAGGGGCAGATCACTTGGCCCACGTGGCAGAATGAGTTTGGAAACCAAGTCGTGTCTTGTAACCCACCCTGCGGCAGGTCAAGTCCTTCCATGCTAAATTGAAAGGGAAGAACTTAAAGACTGTGCTAAGTCTTCTTTCCGTTTGTAGTTTGAGATTGTTGCAGCGAATTGCTACAACCCACCAGTCCAACTTCCAGACTTGACAACACCTTTAAGGCACTCCACTACAGACTGGGCCTCCCTTCTCCCCCTGAAGCATGCTACCGCGCAGTGGAACCAGCTGCGCTATGGTTCTAGCCAAATATCAAGCTCCTCATAGCGTCGCGCATCCCAAGGCTTTGTTTGCTCCGAGTTTGTCTGTGAGTCATCTCCCTTAGCCTCTTTTGTCGATGCTTGCCTGGGAAAGCGTGACACAGGCTCCCATCCAACATCAAAATCTGGGGCCTCTAGGGCAGAAACAAGGCGTTCTTCGATGCGGACTGCTCATTTTTGGTGACATGAATCCAAATGTCACTGGTTCAGCAAAATGGGGGAAATGATGGAAAATGCAAAGAAAGCTCCATCTGCTGGCTGGGATCTGTTTCAAAATGACTTCTGCTTCTCTGGCGCGCTCTACTGGGTCCCGCTTCTCCAAAAGATCTTCTGAGCTGAGATTCGCCTGTTCTGTTTCGGGTGGCAGGGGATGGTTTCCAATGCCAACTTCGGAACAATCTGAAAGATTTTATGAAGATCTTTCTGGGGGCTGCGCTTGTCCTGACTGATTGATTTTTGTCAACTATATGCTATATAATCAAAGGAAGTTGGGAAGCAATTTCCGAGTTACGAATGACTTTTTACTTGGTGCAATTGACTATGATGAAGGGTGGTAGATCCTGTAACAATACATAACGTACCAATACATCACAAACCAATAAGAAGCAATGAAATTGACCTTGAGGAAGGGTGGTAGGTCATATAACAATACATAATATAACAATACATAATGTACCAATACATAACAAAAGAATAAGAAGCTATGAAATTGATCTTGAGGAAGTGATGATGAAGGGGAGTGGTGACGAAGGGAAGTGGTGAGGAAGGGAAGTGGTGAAGAAGGGAAGTGGTGACGAAGGGAAGCGGTGAAGAAGGGAAGTGATGATGAAGGGGAGTGGTGACGAAGGGAAGTGGTGACGAAGGGAAGTGGTGACGATGGGAAGTGGTGACGAAGGGAAGTGGTGACAAAGGGAAGTGGTGACGAAGGGAAGTGGTGACGATGGGAAGTGGTGAGGAAGGGAAGTAGTGAGGAAGGGAAGCGGTGACGAAGGGAGGTGGTGACGATGGGAAGTGGTGACGATGGGAAGTGGTGAGGAAGGGAAGTGGTGAGTTGGGGAGGAAGCCGGAGCACGAAACCTTGTGTTTTTCCGTGTAAAGTGGCTGCAGGCGACGATGAAAGGTACCTCGTGTGTGCGACGGGTGCGGCTGGGGTCGGTTGGTCGTTTTTTTTTTGCCGCAGTGTAACGGTGGCTTGAAGCTGCTTTGGGTGTGCTTGTGTGTGCGTAGTTATAGGGTGTTTTGGAATCTCCGGTTGCAGATCGCATTGGAATGGCTGCATGATGTTGCATGGGCTATGTTTTGGGGAGGAAGCCGGAGCACGAAACCTTGTGTTTTTCCGTGTAAAGTGGCTGCAGCCGACGATGAAAGGTACCTCGTGTGTGCGACGGGTGCGGCTGGGGTCGGTTGGTCGTTTTTTTTTTGCCGCAGTGTAACGGTGGCTTGAAGCTGCTTTGGGTGTGCTTGTGTGTGCGTAGTTATAGTGTGTTTTGGAATCTCCGGTTGCAGATCGCATTGGAATGGCTGCATGATGTTGCATGGGCTATGTTTTGGGGAGGAAGCCGGAGCACGAAACCTTGTGTTTTTCCGTGTAAAGTGGCTGCAGGCGACGATGAAAGGTACCTCGTGTGTGCGACGGGTGCGGCTGCGGTCGGTTGGTCGTTTTTTTTTTGCCGCAGTGTAACGGTGGCTTGAAGCTGCTTTGGGTGTGGTTGTGTGTGCGTATTTATAGGGTGTTTTGGAATCTGTGGTTGCAGCTCCCATTGGAATGGCTGCATGATGTTGCATGGGCTATGTTTTGGGGAGGAAGCTGGAGCACGAAACCTTGTGTTTTTCCGTGTAAAGTGGCTGCAGCCGGCGATGAAAGGTACCTCGTCTGTGCGGCGGTTGCGGCTGCGGTCGGTTTGTCGTTTTTTTTGCCGCAGTGCGTAGTTATAGGGTGTTTTGGAATCTCCGGTTGCAGATCGCATTGGAGTGGCTGCCTCAAGGTTGCTTGCCGCCTCGGCTGCATGCGTAATACTATTGTCTTTTGCAGCTGAAGATTTGTGAATCGTATTGGAGTGGCTGCATCCAGGTTGCGATAGTCATTTGTCAGCAGATTTTCGCAAATTTGGCGCTAGTAATTTTCCTTTTAAAATTCCTTTTAAAAAATGCTTCAAAATCGTCTTTTTTCTGCTTTGGCGTCGAGATCCGGTTTTGGAGTTGCGATTTCCGACGCCGTTGCGCTTAGTTCTATTGTGATTTGCAACTCAGTCTCTGCAGATCGCATTGGAGTGGCTGCCTCAAGGTTGCTTGGTGCCGCGGCTGCATGCGTAATACTATTGTCTTTTGCAGCTGAAGATTGTAAATCGTATTGGAGTGGCTGCATCCAGGTTGCGATAGTCATTTGTCAGCAGATTTTCGCAAATTTGGCGCTAGTAATTTTCCTTTTAAAATTCCTTTTAAAAAATGCTTCAAAATCGTCTTTTTTCTGCTTTGGCGTCGAGATCCGGTTTTGGAGCTGCAATTTCCGACGCCGTTGCGCTTAGTTCTATTGTGATTTGCAACTCAGTCTCTGCAGATCGCATTGGAGTGGCTGCCTCAAGGTTGCTCGGTGCCGCGGCTGCATGCGTAATACTATTGTCTTTTGCAGCTGAAGATCGTACATCGTATTGGAATGGCTGCATCAAGGCTGCGAAAGTGATTTGTCAGCAAATCTTTTTTCAATTTTGGCGCTAACAATTTTCCTTGTAAAATTCCTTTTAAAAAGCGCATCAAAATCGTCTTTTTTCTGCTTTGGCGTCGAGATCCGGTTTTGGAGCTGCAATGCCTGTGTGTAAAAGTTTGTGTGTGTAAAAGCACTGTGTGCAAGTACTGTGTGTAAGTGTTCTGTGTCTAAACGCTTGGTGTGTGTGAAAGCTTGCTGTGTGTAAAAGATGTTGTGTGTAAAAGTTTGCTGTGTGTAAAAGCTTATCTGTTCATGTGTTACAAGTGTCTCTGTGTAAAAGTTTCTGTGTGTGTGTGTAAACGCTTGCCATGTGTAAAAGCACTGTGTGTAAGTGTTCTGTGTGCAAACGCTTGCCATGTGTAAAAGCACTGTGTGCAAGTACTGTGTGTAAACGCTTGCTGTGTGTAAAAGCTTCTCTGTGTGTAAAAGCGTCTCTGTGTAAAAGTTTCTGTGTGTGTGTGTAAGCGATTTCCATGTGTAAAAGCACTGTGTGTAAGTGTTTTGTGTGTAAATGCTTGCTGTGTGTGAAAGCTTGCTGTGTGTAAAAGCTTCTCTGTGGAGTGAAGAAGTGTGGAGTGTGAAGAAAGCAATGAGAAGTGTGAAGTGTGGACTGTGACGTGTAAAGTGTGAAGTATGAAGTGTGGAGTCTGAAGAAAGCAGTGAGAAGTGTGAAGCGTGGAGTGTAAAGTGTGGAGTGTGAAGTGTGGAGTGTGAAGTGTGGAGTGAGAAGTGAGAAGTGAGAAGTGAGAAGTGTGAAGTGTGGAGTGTGAAGTTTGGAGTGCGAAGAGTGCAGTGTGAAATGTGAAGTGTGGAGTGCGAAGAGTGCAGTGTGAAGTGTGAAGTGTGGAGTGTGAAGTGCGAAGTGGAGCTTCACATGTGACATGTGAAGCAGGACACATCTTTCGCAGTGTGCACGCACGCACGGGCTTGGCTGGCGCACGGCGCATGCAAGTTCTATAGATGAGAAAGGTCTTATATATCTTTAAGGCAACTTCCGCCCCGCCTCGTGCGGGTACTACTGGTAAATATAACTATAAGCTGTTTTCTAGACCATTTGCCATAGAGCCCCTTTTCCCCAAAAGGTACTAACATGTACTAACACCTTTTTCGCCCTTTTCTACAGCAAAATATGTTGCTGTCCTACCTTAGGCTTCTCAACTTCTGCACTCATTCGGGAAATGCCCACAGGCTGCAATTTGCAGGAACGACGTCAAGAATAGGTAAAGCTTTCAGTGAAGTGAGGCCCGGGGTCAGGTTCCAACAAATCAGAACCAGTATATGTGGAGGCTTCCCTGCCTTATGGATGATGTTTCGCAGCTCTGAGACAGACTTGGAGGTCAAAGTCGACTGCGGAGCACATTGGCCTGCGACTACTGCATATGCATGACCCCTGATTGCTCCCATTTACAGTATTATATACTACATGCGTTACATGCTTTTCCCATTTAAATGCCCATTTAAATGCCGTGGATTTCCCCTTGGTTGATTTCCGGCTGGTAGCTGTACTGCTGTGCTTGGCACCTGGTGCATCTCCCTCAGCTTTGGCATTGGCGCCATCACTTGCCCTGACAGCCCATGATCCAAAAGGAAGTTGGTTGCTTGATACAAGCAGCTCACCTACTGTAGCTTGAGGGGGCCGTGTCAAATATGATCACAAGCTGCCAAAGCAGCAAAATGCAATCTAATCATACACATTCATACACATAGATGCAATCTAATCATACACATTCATACACATAGATGCAATCTAATCATACACATTCATACACATACTGTATAGTGGAGGAAAAAATACAATCTAATCATACACATTCATACACATAGATGCAATCGAATCATACACATTCATACACATACTATATAGTGGAGGAAAAGAAATCCTGGAGCTTGCAAGACTTTCAGTCGCACCTCAATTTCTGGACCAAATCCTGTTTCTCAAAGCAATCGGAGGTTGAAACGCTGCGCTGCGCTGCCAACTGCCGCAGCTCCGCCACACTCAGGCTCTCCAAGTCTTGTGTTGAAAGCCAGCGCCCCTACTGCAATGTGCCAATGTGAAAAAAAAATATATATATATATATTGTGTAGGTTGTGTAAAGCAGTGCCAGCAAAAAATGACCAGAATTCTTGCCCCATTCGGCCCATTCGTAATCCATTCGTTCCATCTATTCATTTGAGCCCTGCAAGTTGAAACCACAGAGTCCTTGGGAGCTCGGAGGAACGGAAGCGGGAGGGTCAGGAGGACACCACCGCTGCAACGGCCGGCGGCTCTCATGGCTCGCCAAAGAGACGGAGGCATGGCTACCATGGCTCTCCCAAGGGTTTTGCAAATGGTTGCAGTGATGGGACTCTGAACATTTGACATCTCGCTTGCGCTGTGAGTGCTTCCTCCCAAAGCTTTGCAAGTTTTCCTTTTCTGGTCAAGCTTGGGATTGCGCAATTCGTGAACTTGAGCTATGGGGAATCACTGTGGACTTCAAGCCAAAGGCTACCATAAACACATTCAAATTGAATGAAAAACCACCCCAGGGCGTTTGTATGTAAGGCCACTCACAACCAAAGAAACACTCAACATCACTGGACCCTCCGCAGGTTTCGGACCCGAGGCCTTTGATGCTGATGCTGCTCGAATGAAAGCTGGCACAGAAAGTACGCTGATATGTGGGAAAAAAAAACGCACACGCTCAAACACACAACACTGATCAATGCTCTACTTACACGACTGAGCTTGGGGTGACTTGCATGCAATTAGCGCGGCATCAGCTTCTTGATAGAGGAGAAATTGCTTGGCAGTGCTACTTTAGGCAAGGTATCTTCTCGCAATTGGCCGCTTTTGTGCAGGGCGAAGCTGGGATCTTTGCCCTAGAGATTCTCGCACAAAGACTTGCTTCATCTTGCAGATTGTTCACTCTAGGTGATGGATCAGCCATCCCAAGTCTTGAGCGCCAGGGTTCCAGCCAGCCATACTTTTGCCAGTCTTTTTGGAGTAGAAGAACCTCAAGTGCATCTGCCCCGGAATTCAGCCTATAGTCATACCTAGTTGTCATACTAAGTAATGTATATATATATATATGTGTGTGTGTGACATTGTATGACTATTGAACGACTATTTCAGTTTACTACATCACAGTAGTAGATGTAGTGCCCGGAATCACCAGGCCGAAACCCTGCCCAGCCTCCGTCATCGATTGAAGTGTGGAACTCTAAAGATCCATTTCTCCATGTCATAAGAGATGAATTTCCCACCAAACTCCTGTGCCAAACTACAGCATGACGTTGCACAGGCCAGGTCAGCTTCGTGATGTTTACCAGCGCAATACGAGTCAGTGAGTTCTCTTATTTGACAACTAGCCAGAACTAACTCAGATTTGCTATGTCCAAGAGAAATGCTAAGGATGATTGGGTAAATGTTGGATGATCTGCGACTCGCGAACCGTCTGGAGAGGCTTCGTGACAGCAAAGCTCCTCGGAGAGCTTTGACAAGCGTTGCTGGAGCTGTTCAAGGCTTTTGGGCTTCACGTCATTCCTCACGAACGGACAGTGGACTCCTGTCACCTAAACACGAATCCCAGAAACCAATAGAAACCGCAAGGAGCGATCTTTGTTTCCAAATGTTTCCAGTTCCTGTAATCTGAAGCTCAGCAGCCTTGTGGGTTTCACATTCAAGGTGACCACGGCTTCTTTGTTGAGCCCTTGGCCTGAGCAAGAGCAGCCCAGGCTAGATCTGCAGCTGATGAAGCTCAAGTTTCATAATTTGTTTGTCCATTGGAACAAGGCGCGGGCACCCAGAAAGTGAAGGACATTGCAAGAAGTGCACGTGGTTCCGGGTTTCAAAAGTTTCAGTGAACAAAGTCAAAACCAGAAGGGTGCAAGATACGACAAGTCCGGCTGAGGTTGCCGCCGATATCTGGCTTCTCCCTGCCAACTTTGTGTGAGATTTTGCTACCAAAGCAGGATGCTAAACTCTGGCAGACACATCTTCTGCCACACGAAATGGCATACGGTCAAAGGCATTCAAATCGCGGCGTGTGGGTCTGAAGATCACAACTCACATAGCAGTGATGGATGAAAAAACACTCCTTCATGGACAGCACTAGCCACTAGCCTGTCGGGGTAGAGCGTCAGGCTGCCACGTTCGATTCGAACATCCCGATCAAAGTCGTGGCATCGCACGTCAGTGAGTCCTCCAACTGCAAAACAGACTTCCCCACCCAATCACCCATACTCCAAGGGGATTGCCATCAAAAAAACTTTTCAAACTCAAAGATCAGAAAGCGATTCCCACACATCATCCTGGCCATTTGACAGCGCCATAGCCGTAGCGACCAATCTCCAAGTTGTCGATACGACTAAGTTGTGCTTCACTCATCCTGGACATAGCTTCCTAAGCATTGCACGAAAAAACACAAATATCAAGGGACACACACAAGCCAAGATGTGACAAATGTGTGGTCGAAAGAAAATGCACCAGCAAGCTACGTTTCAGTACCACAAGGAGACGCAGCAATCACTGAATGAGACTCAATTTTGTCCCAAGCCATGCAACAAGGAGTACACAGAAATACTTGCAGTTCAATTGGCAGATTTGATCCTCCATGGACAATCCAAGAATCAATCGATGGATTGCTGTAATAATCTGCTCGCGAGAGCTTTGGCACCAACGAAGCAGCCGCCACTTCCGCCAACGGTGCCTCTTCCGACCTAGCGACTTTGCCATTCCTACAGAGGAGACCATCAAAACCAGTGGCGAGTAGGGGCTTTATGTACTGTATATATATATATAACTATATATGCATATATATATATATACTACCCCACACACAAAAAAAAATAATAATAATTAATAATATATCTTGGGTACTATATATATATATAGATATATATATATATATATGTGTGTGTGTACATGTGTGTGTGTGCGTGCAAAAGGAGGTAGAAATGTGAAACTGTGTTGCACAAAGCTACTCCCTACTGTTCCCTACCTCCTGGTGAACACTATGATTGCCCTATGGAGAGATACACCCATGCCATGCCAACCAAAGGATTTGGAAGCGCCTCTCGGGTCCGTGTCGAATGATGTTTGGTTTGATCGGCTTCAATGTGGGCGTCAGCATCTCCTGTTGATAGTGGCTATTGACAGCCCCAGACTCTGTGCACATGATTGGCCATCAAAAAAAAAAAGAGAAAAAACTCTGGGCCTCTGCTGCAGTAGGGGTGCCAGTCCCACCCGTCGTTCCATCTATTTGTACATCGCGTGGTCGCCTGGCTCGCACCAATCATTCTGCCACGACATGCTGCAGTGGAGGCATTTTTTTTCTCCGAGCCTCAATGGTGGCATACCTTCCTCTGGTGTACGTCTTGGCGACATTGGTGTCGGCGATTTGGGGGACTTTGGCTTCATTGACACTCGCAGGAATGCCTCAAAATCATCGGACTTTCAGAACACTGCATACATCAGAAGGGATGACAATGAACCTGGCGAATCACACTCAACAGGTAAGCGGGGAAAACCCTCTATAGTCTTGAGTACAGCAAACATAGATGACAAATAGATACAAATAGGCCAGGGGATGCCAGGGTGTTTGAAGTAGCTCCATGTGATCTCCATAGTTCAGCTCTGCCAAGGCTCCGAAGGTGAGACATCCGGCCCAGATGTCGGGGTGGCCGGTCGGCTTCTTGGTGTGGAGCTACCATACGACCGGATGTGATCGGTCCTCAGCGTCCAATTTCTCTGGTGGTTTGTCCTATGGCTGTCCTTGTCCCGTTTGTCCTATGGCAATCTGATGGCAATCTGATGGCGGTTCGGCCGTTGGCATTGGCAGCCAGCAGCCAGCAATCGTACCGAGTCTCACAGCCGAAGGTGGAAGGCTAAAAGATGTGCTTCGTGGAGATCTATCTGCAAAGGAGCCCTGTCAAAGGCATCAAGTAGAAAAAGTTCGAAACTTTTGGAATATAGTTACAACTATAGACTATAGTCATATTCAATCTAATTCTCAAAGTCGATAAGGTCATCAATAACGCCGAAACCATGGCCTCGGATGTAGACCGTGATGGCGTTGAATGGCGAACCTTGGCTCTGTCTGGCCCTCTCTCTGTCTCTCTCTCTCTCTCCCTCTCTCTCCCTCTCTTGAACGTACGTAGCTTTATGAAAATATGTGAAGAGCACTTCCACATCTCTTCGACCTGCTACCCATTTGGTCACCTGGTCGGAAACATTATGTCATAATATCATATCATTTCTTCTATTCCTGCCATGTCAGACCCTGAGTGCCATGCTCTGGCTGCCGATTCGGGCTGTGACTTCCACAGGTATGCGGATGTGGCTTTTGACGGCGTCTTTGGTACAGTCAGACCCAGTGGTCTGGGCGGTGCCTGATTGGCAGTCACCAAGCCGTTCAAACCATAGGGATCTCCAGGTGAGATGGGCATAGCACCCATACCTCCTCCCAGTCCCATCTGGCCCATCTGACCTGTATTCCCAAATAATCCGCCAGAAGCACCCATCATGCCACCACTGCTGGCACCAAAGAGTCCTCCACCTGAGTTTCCAAACAAACCACCTCCTGAGTTTCCGAAGAGGCCTCCTCCTGTATTGCCGAAAAGGCCCCCCCCTGTGTTGGCTCCGAACAAGCCACCACCTGAATTCGCACCAAAAAGGCCTCCTCCAGAGTTGGCTCCGAATAAGCCACCGCCAGAATTCGCGCCGAAAAGGCCTCCTCCACTGTTCGCACCAAAGAGGCCTCCACCAGAACTGGCACCAAACAGACCTCCACCACTGGGTTTGCCGCCGAAAAGGCCACCTCCGGTGTTGCCAAACAGTCCTCCACCGGTGTTGGCTCCGAACATGCCACCACCGCTATTGCCGAAAAGGCCGCCTCCAGTGTTCGCACCGAACAGGCCACCTCCGCTGCTCTGGCCAAAGAGGCCACCACCTGTATTCGCTCCAAAGAGGCCTCCACCAGTATTTCCACCAAACATGCCACCGCCGGTGTTGCCAAAAAGGCCTCCACCGGTGTTCCCGCCAAACATCCCCCCTCCTGTGTTGCCGCCGAACATGCCACCGCCGGTGTTTCCAAAGAGCCCGCCACCGGTGTTGCCACCGAACAATCCACCACCTCTGAAGGGCACAAAATGAAAATACGAGAAATGAGAGAAACCATCATGAAACACTGCAGCGCTTTGGCCCACTCAGGACACGACTACTATTTCTGAAACTAAATCATATCAAATTGTTGTACAACTGTGCTATGTCCTTTGCTCAGTTGGTGCTTCAAGTGCAAAGGCCCCGACCAGAGGCTGCCCCAAAGAGACCACCACCGCTGGGCTTGGCGCCAAATAGCCCGCCACCAGTGTTTTGGCCAAATAAGCCGCCACCGGTGTTGGCTCCAAACATGCCACCTCCAGTGTTCTGCCCGAACAAGCCGCCACCAGTGTTCCCACCAAACAAGCCGCCACCGGTGTTCTGTCCGAATAAGCCGCCACCGGAATTCTGGCCAAACAGACCTCCACCTCCGGTGTTCTGCCCAAAGAGGCCACCGCCAGTGTTCTGACCAAACAGGCCACCACCTGTGTTGGCTCCAAACATTCCACCACCCGTATTTCCACCAAACAAGCCACCGCCACTACTCTGACCGAACATGCCACCGCCGGTGTTTTGTCCAAACATGCCTCCACCGGTGTTGCCGCCAAACATCCCTCCAGTATTCTGGCCGAACATTCCTCCGCCGGTGTTGGCACCAAACAGGCCCCCACCGCTATTCGGCTGACCAAAGAGGCCGCCCCCGGTGTTTTGCCCAAATAGGCCTCCGCCGGCCGTGTTTTGACCGAATAGGCCACCTGGAAAGCTGAAGGGTGTCTGGAATCTGGAAGTCGAAAACCAAATCATGGATGACACAACAGTGACATGTAGTGACATGTAGTGGCCGTAACCACAAAAACAACCCCAGGCCTCCGGAGTTCGCAGCAAAAAGGCCACCGCCAGAGCTGGCACCGAAGGGACTGGAGCTTTGACCAAAGAGGCCACCTGAGGCACCTGGAGCTGGAGCTCCTGCCGAGATGGCTCAACTGGTTCCATTCCACCTGTTGCATTCTAATATAAGAAATGTCAATATAGTCAATGTATGTCAATATATATATATATAGTAACTACATGCAACTACATTGTAACTATAATTAGTGGATGTACTATAATGGTTGACTTACAACTTATAATAGCTAATATACTACAATAGTTAACTACCCTGAAAATAGATTAAATGTTGGGCCATTTGGGGATGATTCCCCGTAGATTCAGCATCATTCCAGTGACGTCATAGTGAGGTCATTTACACTTCTTCAACCCATCGTGGCCATGGCTATCCCATGGGCCGCCATGGGTCAAAATGGTGCTGATCCAAGACATGGCCCCACGCTTCCATCCTGCCTTGTCCTGCTTGCAAGCGGTTGGCCTGATAGTCTTCCATGCGGAGCCTCATCGCAAGGCATGGAGCATGCCTGCATCCCATATTTCATCCCTGAAACGATCTGCAGGAGAGGCCTCCAACGGAATCAACGGAATTAAAAAACTAAGGCATAGGCTCTTCGAAAGACTTATTCTTGTAACAGTCCATCACGCCGATGTGTGCATATTTCAACTTGGTTTCTTGGTCGGTGATCTCCTGCATCTTCGTGGTTGTTCCTGTTGCGGTACCGCCGAAGCCACCGCCAAACATCCCGCCCTGCGCGGGCTGTCCAAAGAGGCCGCCACCAGAGCTAGGTTGTCCAAAAAGGCCTCCACCTGAACTCTGGCCGAACATGCCGCCGCCACCTGAGTGCACGGCTCCACGGCTCCACCCTCTATCATCCAACAAACCTTGGATTGATCTCTATTCCGTTGGCTATCCCCGTTGAACCAGTCATTACATACGAAACCATCAACCACCATGGATTTGGGACCAATTCGGGATGATTTTTGGCATTGCCCACCTGCTGGTTGTCCGAACAAACCACCAGATGCCTGGCTCTGCCCGAAGCCTCCTCCTCCAAATAGGCCACCCGTGGGTTGTCCTTGGCCCATGCCGCCACTTTGGCCGAAGCCAAAGCCTCCGCCGCCACAGCCGCAGCCTCCAGATCCAAAGAGGCCTCCACCAGACTGGGGCTGTCCAAACAATCCCCCGCCAGCTCCACCCCCTGTGTTTCCAAATGGGCTGCTCTGTGCACCAAAGAGGCCCCCTCCAGTGTTCTGTCCGAACATTCCGCCACCGGAGTTGGCACCGAACATGCCCCCACCAGTGTTGCCACCTCAATGTCTGCCGGGTCCGCCAAAGACACAAGCAGCTACAAGTACATGACAAATCATGGCTTGCTCATTGATCTGTGTGACCCCTAAAGTGACATTATCCAACGACATCATGAATTTGCCAACTGAGAGTTGCACCGAAGAGGCCACCACCGGTGTTGCCAAAGCCTCCGAAGCCCCCTTGGGGTTGTCCGAACATGGTTCACAGAGATGAGCGGTTTCTAGGCCTCAGCAGCAACTATGGCCTCATGGACTCGATGGAAGACGATGGATAGTTGATAGTCTGGGTAATAGCATGTCATAGCCATTATGCAAGCAATTACAGTGGGCTCTGGAGCTTCTTCAGTTTTACTTGCTGGGCAGCCACCTTCCCGGCTTCCTCTCTCGGCCTACCTGTCTGAAACTACAACTGCAAACAGTCCCGCAAAGTCAGAAATGAAATGAAATAAATGTTCGACCTGCGAAAGCCCTACTCTCTCTCTCTCTCTCTCTGAAATTCGTGAGATCACATCTTTGATGGGCAAATCATTTACAGCTTATGGATGTTCCATGATGTTCCATTGCCAAGGTCAGATTACCCGTAGGCGCGGCCCGTAGGGCATGAGTTCTGAGTTCGTGGCAAAGGCTCGATCTGCTTCGCGATCGTAGCCCTGGGTGGCCCTTCGGCCACCCTACAAATGCCAAGTTGTGCAGCACAGTGGTTCGGGAAAAAGCAGCTTGAACCGAAACTGTGATGGGAGCGGGAGACGATGCTACCAGACAACTACCTGATTTTGTTTGCCATTTCAAGTTGCGTTTCAAGTTTAAATTATGTCAAATGGTGGAAAAAGGAATGTTGAAAGCGTTACAAAGAGAGCACAGTATGTAGTAGAACACTCCACACAGCTCCTTCATGGAAACTGCACATCATTTATCTTGAACGCTAGAGGTTGGAATCTAGGTTGATGTGTTGCAAGGGGCAACTTTTACACTGCGTCGTCGTGCAGCACGCGCCCCGAGAACTTGCTGGCGATAGCTTGGCAAACCCCAATGAAGCAAACTAGCCAACAGCAGCGATCCTATGTCCTAGGTGCCACCCGCATCAAAGTTTGCGAACTATGCGCACTTCCACCCCAAGCACAGCTTATCTCAACAGCTCCTTGGAAGATGAGACTACACGCAAACTATGTGGAAGCGCATGAGTTCCACCCACAGTTACCTGGTCGTTCTTTGCAACCCAGGGCTGCTCTAAACCAGTTGGAACCTTGACCCTTGAGCCTTTGCCATCATTCTTCATTCATCCCTCACTCCGGAACTGCTGGAAGAGGGCTGCAGATTCATGTGGCGAAGAGGCACTCTTGAATCCCAAGCACCCGAGATACGCGAGGCAAAGTATCATAGAAGAAGAACAAGTGGATCACGAAAAGCAGCAAGAAGAGCAGTGGGAACAGCGAGTGCAAATGAAAGTGGCTGGCATGCTGCTGCTTGATCACCTGCCCCAGTTGTCGTCGCAAATCCTCCACTTCTTGCTGCTTAAAGTCTAGCATGCTCTGCTTCACATTGACTTGCAGCTGCTTCACCTTGGCCTGGCCAGGGAAAAGTGCCCAGAAACCTGTTTCCAGCTTGCCGAACCTTACCCCTAGAATCCCAACTCAATGTTCCTGTCCATATTTCCTTCCTGCTCCTACACATCAAGGGTGGCTGTCGAGCTTCCCCCGCGCCTCTTCCTCAAGCCGACTTGTGTGATCTGTCAGCTCCTTGATCCGCTGATGCATTGCTCCCTTCTCCTTTTCTCTCTCGATGAGCATCGACCGGACGTGCTCCATTTCGGCCTTCCACTCCTAGCATTGCTAGCATCCACTCTCATCAGTTACGGAAGTGTGCGTACGATGGCACATACATGCATGCCTGTGTGTGTATGCGTGCTTTCCTCCAAACAGCTGCATAATGTGCAGCATTTGCACGCGTACATGCATCTGTCTGTCAATACAATGGGTACGATTACATAACCCCACTTAACCCACTTACATCTCTCTTTTGCCTATCCATTAAACATACATGGATCCGATACGCAAACAAATATTTTACAGTTGACAGTGACACATCTACGTCTCTTTTAATGCTGCCACTTTGTCAAACTCATGTATGCCCATATGAAGGGCCAATCATTGATGCTATCGCTTTGCTTTACGTTTCTTTTAAAAGATTCTTCCGACACGCCCCTGCTTCCGGATGGGCAAGTTGCCTGCATCAAGAGCAGTTCTCGAGCCAAGCAGTGGGAACTATGAAGAGGTCGCTCGTCCCAACGTCCAGTCCAGTAGCAGCCGGGATGAACGCAGCGGACTTGCAGCTCATTGAGCAAAGAGCTCACAACCAGATTTGGCCTCGGGCACTCAACGCAGCTGCGGACCGTGTTTGTCGGTGCAAATTCTTCACTGGGTTGTCACTTCATGTCCAAGGGGCTGCAAGTCTTTGGTCATGGGTGCTCTGCATGTGGGACATACTGGCTCGCAGGTGAGAACAGCACGCTCAATGCAACTGCGGCAAAAAACCTCGGTAAGCAACATGTATCTGGTGATCCTTGACAGGACACTTCGGATAGCCTTGATGGCCACGTGCCAAAAGCAAAACTATTCCGGCAGAAGTTTGCATTCTACCGAGCCTGCTGACAAGAACTGCAGGAAACAGGCTCTGCAAACCTCAGTGTAACATTGCAGCCATAGGACCATAGAAATGCACGGAAAACAATAATGCAACTGAAGACTAACCGACGAAACTGAAAACTCAACAACAAAGGTATCTGACCAACCTGTGATGAATGCTAGCAACACATCAGTGCAAATAGGGCATCGAAGAGTGGGAGAAACTGCATCCGGACGAGCAAGCTCATGGTCCTCTAAACCCATCCTTGGTTGCCAGCACAAGGCAAAGGCTAGCAGCAGGTGTTCCGCGCCCAAACTGCCGAAGAACTTTTCAATTCATTCAGAGCAGACAAAGCGACTTCAACCCTATGTTGCCTGATCGTTGCAGCTACTTGGTACGCCGACACAATTGGAATCCCCCAGAAGTGATCAAAGCATTGCTGTTTTGAGCGTGTGTTCTGCCTTGTTGAGCTTAATCTGCGATGTATTGCTCTTTCTCTGAGTCTGGAATGTTCGTGGGTCCATTGAATTTAAGACTTTGAAAGCCATCTTTGATCATGTTTGCGTTCTCCCAGCCTTTGGTCAGGCAAAATACGCGTCAGCAGTGGAAGATTGCAGAAACGACTTCCACGGATGAATGACCAGAAGCAATGCCACGGCAGCATTCAACAACTAAAACAAACAACGAAGGAGTCCCACTTCAGTGCAAGCTCGTGGTTTTCCGACCGCTGCCGCACGAATGTCCACAAGTTTCGAACTTCGAGCGTGCCACAAATCTAGACAGTGTCTCATGGCCTTGTAGCAGAACTTACGAATCAACTCCCAATGTCCCAGCTGTGCTTCCGGCTATCATGGAGAGAATCACAGAATATCACAGAATCTATCAGTCTATCTATCAGTCTATCAGAGTCTATCAATTCAATTCATACCACACAAGTCTCCACCGTCTCCACCAGAGACAGCAACAATGGAAGCCACCTTGCTGATCGTCTGAATCGTCTGAGCTATGCACCGTTGCAAGGCTCTGGTGACTCTGGTAGCTTCGTGAGGAAGCACTGAATGCACTGAGGATCTTGCCTTGCAGTGCGGCAGTGCAAAGGCAAGTACCGCAAGTACTACCTTACTACGTCTAGTAACTTCCTAATTTCAATGGGAATTTCAGGATCCTAAAATAGAGGTACTCTACCATATAAAGCCATATTTTGGGGTATATCCCCTTACATAGCCCTTACATAGGCCTTATACAGTATATATGGTAGGTACCTCCATTTTAGGTTCCTGAAATGGCCATTGATAATTGGAGGCCCCCAGTTTCTGCTTCTACCAAGCTGAGTTCTTGCTTGCGCCTTTAGGATCCTTTGGGTGTCAAAATTACCTGGTGCCCATAATCATGATGTGGTAGTTTTTGCCGTGCCATAACCACCTTTGTTTCTTCGCCGCAGCTTTGAGGCCTCTGTTTGTCGATGGTTTCCATCGTCGGTGAAAAATCCAAACACCTGAGCGATTCAGAAGCCACCTTGAAACAAAGCCTTCCATACAGCGACATCGGCAGCTAATTACTCAGCCCATCAGGGTGATTCAGGATGCACAAGCACTTGAAAGGATTGTATGCTTGGAGCCAGATGCTCAACCTGGCCGTTACACCTACATGACCCAAATAGCTTCACAAGCGTCAGCAAGCAATTCTGAGACAGTGACTGATGTTCTGATGTTGTCAAAGAAACTCACTATGGCCTCCCCGCCATCGTAGCCACTGTCCGTGCTGTCGAGGTAACTGCAACCGGGGTGATGCCAAACAAGCGAACTTTAGGTTGAAATCGCCAGTGGAACAATCTGAATGTGGGTCAGTGTTTCACGCGGCAACATTTAAGCATACCTTCTTGTCTTGTCTTCATGTCTATCTTAGATATCTTAGTGTCTTAGCGCTAAGGGGACAATTGGTAGACCAATTTATCTTGAGAAAAGAGATTTCGGATGGTTTATGCAAGCCATTTCCATCATGTCTATTCATTTCTGGAAATAAACTGGTTCACTTTACAGCAGATATTCGCCTACCCAATGTGAGAATATGCTGGGCCCACTGCAACCGCGGCCGGGTGAGGTGCGGGCTCCAACGTATCGGCCCCCGTGGCTGCCAACGTGTTGATCCACGGGGGAAGGCGCGCAACACCTGCATAGCATGGCATGGCATGTGCCATGATCCCTGGCTCTTATCCGAAAAAGAATTTGTGAGTCCTTGGGCCCTTGGGGGTCCTCTTCCAAGCTATGGAAGGAAGAAAAGTGATGAACGT
>CAMXCT020004706.1:0-31108 GCA_947184155.2 Cladocopium goreaui
CCAGAGGGTAATCATAAACCCATAGTGACGACCATAATAGTGAAGCCATAATAGTAATAGTTGATAATAGTTGTGTCTGTTGGTTTGCAAACTATCACTACTATGTCCAATCGTTCACTTGTACACCAACTTAGCTGAGTATGGGGCACCACTTTGTGGGCTGCAGCAACAAATTGGATGAGAATAGCCACACAACAGTTGATCGGACAATCACACCCTGGGATATTCCCATTCCCAGGCATCCAAACCACCAACTTTGACCACCAGCAAACCATTGGTTGGAAATGGTGAAACATCCAGAAAAACAAAAAAAAACTTGATTGGGACTCATCATTGTGGCTAATTGGCCAATCAGGCCCTCTGACCCCTGCGGAAAGCATGTGTATTTAATCAATTAATTGATTTATTAATTAACTGAATATGTATATATATATATATATTGCTTTTGGCTGAGTACGAAATATGCCTATCCAAACACACGCACACACACACACACAAACATGCCAATTAACCAAACTTCAACCAAGGATTCCCCAGAATGGTTGCGACTGGTGGTCGCCCGTCACCGCACCTTGGAGTATCCCATGGCCCAGTGGCCCAGCGGGTCGCGCGCGGTCAGCAGCAGATGCAAATGGGTGGTCTCGGCCAGTAGATGGGACCTCAACTTCGACCATTGGAAAAGCTGGACGATTTTTCCACAAATCTTTGGGGGTTGGAAAGGTTGGAAAGGTTTGCCACAGTTTTTTTGGAGGTTGGATCTTTTGGGAGGCTACAATGTTCGATGTCTGGAGGAAACAAATCAATTCTATCCGTATGGGTCAGAATTCGGTACCCCAAAACTGGTCGGCAAAACAGACCGAATTTAGCTGTTTTGTATCTCCACTTGAGTAAACCAAAATTGTGGGTACCCAAATTGCACCAAAATATTGGTATAATATGGGTATAACATGGTATAACATGGGTATAAGCTTTACAAGCCATACCCATATTATACCCATATTATACCGATATTATACCCATATCACTTCTTGGGGGCGGGGACTCTGACTCATCGTGACTGGAATTCACTGGAAAAATACGTGGTCTATGGTCTGATTTGAAGTTGAGGGACCCATCTCAAAACATGAAAGTGGAATGGCTTCATCATCCCAAGTCAGTTTTGGGAGACAGCGACCTACAGCTTTCTCAGTGTTCACGTGTTTTTTCCTGGATCATTCCAGTCAACAATATATTCAATATATTGCAGGGTGGTGCCCCATAGTTTGCTAAGTTGGTTTATAAGTCCAATAACTATGGTTTATAGGTGATATATCTATAGTTAATGGGATTATAACCCATTTATAACTTGGGGGGGCACCACCTTGTGGCTAGTGTCATCCCTTATGATCATCGGGCTTTGCCCAGCTGCAACATCTCGCTGCTCTCCAGGTCCTCGCTGAAACCATCCACCACCAGCAACCATGGACGCCTGGGGGAAACCGGTGTCAGCGGTCACTTTTCTGAAAAGGACATGAAAACATGGGATAAAAGGAATGATAAATGGATCAACCAACATAAAGCAATCATCTCTGGCTCTTCGTCGACAATGCTTAGACAAGCCGATATCAACAACCAATATAATATATATATGTATATATATATGTATATATATATATGTATATATTATTTGGTTCCTAGTCCATAGATCCCACTAAAAACCCTCATGTTTGGTCAGATCATGTTAAAGCTCTATCTTTAATGGTGAAATCAATCCCGAACATGCGTAGGGTCTTCCATGCCCAGTTTTTGATGCTGCCAGTTCCAACTCCTACCTCTGGCCTCACATTACCTGGTTGAGTCCCCCTCTTGGTTGGTTGAATCCTATGTTGCTTGGGCTACGTCTGTCTAAATCCCCATCTTTGCTGCATCTCCAATTTTGCTGCTTCAAACTCCGCCGAATCCCCTTTTCTCCTGCCAAACCTCGAAACGTGGAATTTACCAGGCACTGCAATCCAATATATGTTTCATCGTTGAGTCATGTTGAATGTTGAATCCCATCTGTGATGTTTTACTTCCAATGATGGTCAAATCCCATGGTTCCTGCTCAAAAATTTGGAAAAACGAGCGATCTCCTGCCCAAAAACCACCCTATGTGGGCTAAACATTTCAGTGCTGTTCCTCCTTGGGGATGGGCATGGCTTGTGGGTTCAATTTCAGCCACCTTAGTCCCTTCAAAAAAAAAAAGAAGGTTCTCATATGTTGCCTGCTGAATGATGAATCATAATGTGTTTTTAAAAAAAATATGATGAAATGTTTACCAACCATTTGGGGATTATTCCCCACATAATTCCCATTATTTCTAGCGACGTCGTGGTGCTTTCTTTATAATTGACTCATAGTTGCGGCTTGTAATCACTCATGATCACTTGCTTCTAATCCCATGATTGCTGGTTATCAACACCCTGGAATCTGCTATAATTATATACCTATCCTCACAAGCCATAACAAAAAGGGATGAACCAAAAACCAGTGTCAAAGTTCTCAACACATTTGAGGATGATTCCCCCTATCGAATTCCAATTATCTGAAAGGGCCCCAATCGTGGCCTCTTCTTTTTATCAAAATAGAAAATTCAAAAATCACAGGCTAAGCAAATCATCTAAACTCCAGTAGATATGGGCTTGTCCGAAACTGAGGTATACTGGTATACCCGCCGCAGAAAAAGGCCATTTTCACGGGAAAATCATGATGAACCATGAAATGTTTGGTGGTTTTCTATCTAGTCCAGTGCGATAAACCCATGTAAGTCGACCAGATTAAAAAAAACTGAATGAGCCATCTAGGTACCGTGATTCCAATGTGCGGCTATCTTTGCAAGTAGAGATTTTACATCTGAATAATCCATCTAAATTCTAGCAATGATCCTAAGATTTGGCTATCTTTGGAAATAAAACAATCTATCTGAATGGGAGATGATGATCCTGTTTTACATTTGGGTATGAAATATCTAAATAATCCACCTCAATTTCATCTAAGGTTCAATGATGCTCAAAAAGATGGGTCTGTCTGAAAATTGCGGACCCCGTTCATAGCCTCCATTTTGTGAGTTATCCCGGTTATCCCTATGACAATGCCTATGGTTGATGGTTAAATCATGTTAAATCCCATTCAATCACACTAAATCCCAATGGCTGATGGTTAAATGCCATGAAAAATTCCATCAAATCAACCACGAAATCCCACCAGGTTCCATTCAATCTCATGAAAACTCATTAAAGCCCTGTGAAATCCTGGTGAAATCCCATCAAATCCGTGCCTCAGGGCATCCACCTCCCGCACCGCCCGCAACAGCGAACTAACGCTGCCACCAGCGACGTCGCTGACGTCGCCGCGCCCCAGCTGCTGCAGCAGAACTGCCAGAAGACTGCTACAGGCCACCTCTCAGAGGCCAAGATACGCTGGATTTTACCAAGAAAACTGAGATTTTACCAAAAAACTAAGGATTTTTACCTAGGAAAACTGTTTTTTTTAAATAAACCAAGAAATTTTGGGGATTTGACAAAGAAACATGTGGGATTTGACTGGAAAAAATGATAAAAAATGTGGTTTGAACTGATGATCAGTGTCAAAACTACAGGGATTCCACCGAAAATGGGACGAAAATCTGACGAACAAATGGAGCTGTCAACAGCTGACATTTTGACCAGGAAAACGTGGGATTTCACATTGACACATTGTGAATTGATCATCAAAAATGTGCTTCAACTACGAAACATCCCCTCCAGTCAACTAATAGTTTGCGAAGTGGAAAATCACCGAAGATCGAATAGGTCCATAGGTAAATCATCGGACATTCATGGGTCATCCGATATCATAGCTATATAAGGTTGCCATGGTTGCTATATCCACCATAGCCTCTCCCAGGATCACCCCAGGATCGGCCCTCCCAGGGGTGTTTTAGGGGCCTGTCGCTCCGTGATGTGAAAGGCGGCGTGTGAAAATCGTCGGCCAGGGGCGCTGAAGAAACGACCTCGGAAGCGTGGGTCCTGGATCCCTGGAAAGGGGTGGCTAAGCCGTAGTTTGAATGGTGGTAAAAAGATCTCAAAAGTGGAAACTGGTTGAAATCCACCAACTTTTTTGGGAGGGGATTGTTTTTTTGGAGGGAAATTGGACATAATTAACGGTTTTGAACAGGAGAATGGCTTGAGGATGCTTAAAGCCACTGGTCTAAGATTTTTTTATTCTCTCAAATATGCCTGTTTTCCCACAGCCTTACCAGTAATCTCTTACCATCCCAGGATTGGACACTTGCCAATTTGATAGTTCGGGATGAGTCCAAGCTCAGGTACCCCACATCCAAGCATTCCCACAGACGTCCATGTTAGAATCTGAATCTACATGTTTCACAGTTTCATCATGTTTCACAGGCAGATTCCATGCCATTCTCCCATCATCCCTTCGGCCGGGCCACAGAATTCCAGACACAGAGCCGTCTTCCCACTCCCTTGGCCACCCCAGAGGCAGACGGCGCGGCGGTGTTCGAACAAGTTCGCCTCGCTAGGGCGACGCGGTAAAATGCCATGGCTGAGATGTCAACAGTTTGACCCAGAACATCATGCCATTTTTAGTGGAAACTAATATGAACCAACCCGGTTTCTGGCAGGGTCGAACTGTTCATTTCGAGGACGGTATGTAGAAAAATATGAACATTCATATCATATTAGTGTTTGATCACAAAGCTACTTTTAGATATGTGCTGTGTATCAACAATATGGGATTTGCGATGCTTAGTTGACTCAGATGGATCCCCGGAAAGGTCAATCCATTTTTAGCTGGGTATGTTTTTTTCCCCCATCATGAACTGGTTTATGTTCACACATCCAACTCTACATATATCTGCCAAACAGACCACTCACCTAGATAACACTATCCAATTTGCCTGGTTATAAGATGTTATAAGCCTATGTATAAATCTTTGCTTGGTTATAACACTATCCAACACTATCTAGTTATAAGATGTTAAAAGTCAATTTTCCTAAATCCTATGGTTATACGCCTGGTTATAAGTCAAAAATCACCCATCAACCCCGGGGTTTCTTGTTACAGAACCGAGGCGCTAGAGACACAGTGAAGTTCTCGCGACCTCGAGGTAGTGAAGCGAGGTCACGGGCGTGAGCTTGGTCTAAAAAGGGGGTAGTAAATTCCAATATCATTGGGTAGGAGTCCAGTAGGAGCCTCAAAGTTTATCCATGCCAAAGTCTATGTTTTCAGACATAGAATTTAGAACTTAAAAGATGTGAAGATAAGAATTTCGACCTCAAAGTTGAGCTATATTTTTCAGAATCTTCACAAGTATGTTGCGGTCGAATCGTGGGAATATTTGTGTATGTGGTCCATGTATACATATTTTGCGGAAATAATGGAATATCATGGAATATACATGTATACACTCCCGGGAACAAACGTGTCTCAGGCTACCGTTTCAGGTATCAACTAACATGTCCACTCTATACCGGCGTTTTCCTGGGGAATGCATTGCAACTTTCTTTTTACACATTGACCCAAAAACAGCTAACATGTCTCAGTTCCTGCAATTGGGGCCCTTGGATTTCGACCCTGATCTGGGATATGTTAGCTATTTTTGGGGGATAGATTCAGCCAATAACCACTCACATATCTCAAAATCACATCCTCTGAACAACACGGACACGTTAGGTGGACGTTTTCCATGGCCAGTAACCCTTAGTAAATGCAACTGGTTTCTGGAACACACCCCCAATCTTCATATATGACGCGCTCTTCCGAGGAGTTGGGGCTCTTTTTTCTGCTCGTTTTGCTATCAATGCGGTCTGGAAATAAGGATTGGAAGTGCAGTGCGTGCTCTTTCGTACCAAACTGGGACATGTTAGCAAGTTGGAATTCGGAAACAATGAACAACAAATGAGCAGCACCTGTGCCACTTCATCTCGGATGCTGGCCATGACTTTGGGGTTCAGGGAAAACAACAGTGTTTTGACAAAAATTGGGTCTTGTAAGTGCAATCATTCCCCGAAGAGATTCCAATATCTCAAGCTACTGAATATTGGCCTTTTCAATGTGGGGTTCCAAAAACCAGTTGCATTTGGGGCCCTTGGATTTCGACCCTGATCTGGGATATGTTAGCTATTTTTGGGGGATAGATCAGCCAATAACCACTCACATATCTCAAAACCACATCCTCTGAACAACACGGACACGTTAGGTGGACGCTTTCCATGGCCAGTCATCTAACCCTTACACCGGTGAAATCTAACATAGCGTTTTTTTAGCCCTGGCACCAACTCACAAACATAGCATCTGGCTACGTTGTCAACCCTGGGGATTTGGAGAAAGTGATCATTTGGGTGATTTCTGCCAACACCTGCTAACATAGCCTCTGTTTCCGTCCTCCCAATGTTTGGCATTCCCCAGGAAGTGGGTAAAAGAAATGTACCAGAATAAGCTAACATAGCTGTCTGGAGACTTGTCACAGCTTGGAACCACCAAATGGAAAGTGCTATGTTAGCATCAAACTCCACGGAAAACATGTTTTAGAAAACAGGAAACCGAACACATCAATCAATCAATCTAGAATGAAAGTACCCCTGGTTGCTAGGTTAGGTGTCTCTTTTGAGTCTCCAGCCGACCAGATCAAACCACAACTGTTTTTGGATGTCTTCCTGGGGCTCACCCTTACTGGGCCCAAAAAAGCTTCAAAATCAACAATTTTATATAATCGATTGAATAAGGAAAAAAACTCCTGGTCAAAGTTGCCAATCTGGCTACTTGCTGCCATGATGATTACGATGTACTATTGGAAGTTTGGGAACCCTGCGCAAATGCTATGTTAGTAGTCGCCTTGGGCTCACAACCTTTCCGCCAACGCGCGCGCGCGTTAGCGGAAAACAACTCGGCCAGGCCCGAGGACTACTCCTTCCCCGTTGTGTCTTCCCCGGGCCTGGCCGAGTTGTTTTCCGCTAACGCGCGCGCGCGTTGGCGGAAAGGAGGTGGGGCCAAGGCGACTACTAACATAGCATTTGCGCAGGGTTCCCAAACTTCCGATAGTACATCGTAATCATCATGGCAGCAAGTAGCGAGATTGGCAACATCGACCAGGAGTTTTTTCCTTATTCAATCTATTATATAAAATTGTTGATTTTGAAGCTTTTTTGGGCCCAGTAAGGGTGAGCCCCAGGAAGACATCCAAAAACACTTGTGCCAGTCATGATTTTCAATCCAAAACCAAAGCTTTGGCAACAGGACTACTAACATAGCAATTGCGCAGGGTTCCCAAAACCTCCAATAGTACATCATAATCATCACCCTTACTGGACCCAAAAAAGCTTCAAAATCAACAAGTTTATATAATAGATTGAATAAGGAAAAAACTCCTGGTCGATTTGCCGATCTCGCTACTTGCTACTATGAAGTACGATTAAATGTTTTTGGAACCATATATTGGTGGAAAGGCTGATGAACGCGCGCACAAACGAACGCTAACAAAGCAGTTCCCGATTGAACCTACTTGATGCTTCACACGCGCCAAGTTAGCACCAAAATGCCCATGTCACACCATGCGTTCCCAACGCCAAGTTAGTTGAATCTCAGCCCCAAAACCCAAACACTAACATAGCAAAAAAATAAAAAATAAAAAAACTTTCAACAGGTAAGATTTCACGAGAGTAGTAAATGCAACTTGTTTTTGGAATGCACCCCCAATCTTCCTGCCCACCTCCGAGCATCATCTATGATGCGCTCTTCCGGAAGGAGTTGGGACCCCTTTTTTCTCCACCGTTTTGATATCAATGCAGTCTTTGATTTGAGCCCTGTTGGGGTCTGGAAATAAAGATGCTGGGGCGTCCGGGGCGGTAGTCTTCTGGCAGTTTCCCGGGAACCCCAGAGGGGGTGACAACTTTTCCACTAACATGTCCATTCTGGACTTTCAACTAACATGTCTCAAGTGTGGGGCATTTATCATAGCCTATGTTCACAGCAGCTAACGTATCCAAAAAAAACACCAAAAAAAAGTGGATACGTGTCTCGGGCTACCGTTTCAGGTATCAACTAACATGTCCACTCTGTACCAGCGTTTTCCTGGATTTCCTGGGGAATGCATTGCAACTTTTTTGGGGACCATTGACCCAAAAAACAGCTAACATGTCTCAGTTCCTGCAATTGGGGCCCTTGGATTTCGACCCTGATCTGGGATATGTTCGCTATTTTGGGGGGATAGATTCAGCCAATAACCACTCACATATCTCAAAACCACATCCTCTGAACAACACGGACACGTTAAGTGGACGCTTTCCATGGCTAGTCATCCAACCCTTAGTAAATGCAACTTGTTTTTGGAATGCACCCCCAATCTTCCTGCCCACCCACGAGCATCATCTATGATGCGCTCTTCCGGAAGGAGTTGGGACCACTTTTTTCTCCACCGTTTTGTTATCAATGCAGTCTTTGATTTGAGCCCTATTGGGGTCTGGAAATAAGGATGCTGGGGCGTCCGGGGCGGTAGTCTTCTGGCAGATTCCCGGGAACCCCCAGAGGGGGGGACAATTTTTCCACTAATATGTCCATTCTGGATTTTCAACTAACATGTCTCTAGTATAGGGCATTTATCATAGCCTATGTTCACAGCAGCTAACGTATCCAAAAAAAACACCAAAAAAAGTGGATACGTGTCTCGGGCTACCGTTTCAGGTATCAACTAACATGTCCACTCTGTACCGGCGTTTTCCTGGATTTCCTGGGGAATGTATTGCACCTTTTTGGGGCCATTGACCCAAAAACAGCTAACATGTCTCAGTTCCTGCAATTGGGGCCCTTGGATTTCGACCCTGATCTGGGATATGTTCGCTATTTTGGGGGGATAGATTCAGCCAATAACCACTCACATATTTCAAAACCACATCCTCTGAACAACACGGACACGTTAGGTGGACGCTTTCCATGGCCAGTCATCCAACCCTTAGTAAATGCAAATGGTTTTTGGAATGCACCCCCAATCTTCCTGCCCACCCACGGGCATCATCTATGATGCGCTCTTCCGGAAGGAGTTGGGACCCCTTTTTTCTCCACCGTTTTGTTCTCAATGCAGTCTTTGATTTGAGCCCTATTGGGGTCTGGAAATAAGGATGCTGGGGCGTCCGGGGCGGTAGTCTTCTGGCAGTTTCCCGGGAACCCCCAGAGGGGGGAACAACTTTTCCACTAACATGTCCATTCTGGATTTTCAACTAACATGTCTCTAGTATAGGGCATTTATCATAGCCTATGTTCACAGCAGCTAACGTATCCAAAAAAACTTTTTTCCACAAAAAAGTGGATACGTGTCTCGGGCTACCGTTTCAGGTATCAACTAACATGTCCACTCTGTACCGGCGTTTTCTTGGATTTCCTGGGGAATGCATTGCAACTTTTTTGGGGACCATTGACCCAAAAACAGCTAACATGTCTCAGTTCCTGCAATTGGGGCCCTTGGATTTCGACCCTGATCTGGGATATGTTCGCTATTTTGGGGGGATAGATTCAGCCAATAACCACTCACATATCTCAAAACCACATCCTCTGAACAACACGGACACGTTAGGTGGACGCTTTCCATGGCCAGTCATCCAACCCTTAGTAAATGCAACTGGTTTTTGGAATGCACCCCCAATCTTCCTGCCCACCCACGGGCATCATCTATGATGCGCTCTTCCGGAAGGAGTTGGGACCCCTTTTTTCTCCACCGTTTTGTTATCAATGCGGTCTTTGATTTGAGCCCTATTGGGGTCTGGAAATAAAGATGCTGGGGCGTCCGGGGCGGTAGTCTTCTGGCAGTTTCCCGGGAACCCCCAGAGGGGGGGACAACTTGTCCACTAACATGTCCATTCTGGATTTTCAACTAACATGTCTCAAGTATAGGGCATTTATCATAGCCTATGTTCACAGCAGCTAACGTATCCAAAAAAAAATATTTTCCACAAAAAAAGTGGATACGTGTGTTCCCTAGAGAGTATATACAGGTACCAACAATGAGCATATCATAGTGGCTTCGTCCGAAAATGGTTTCGATCGTCATTTGTTCCACAAACGAGGGAGGATTTCGCTTGACCTTCGCAGGCATCATAGTGCGATTGAGGAAAGTCATATGATGTGTATATAATAGTGTAATATCATGATAGAATCAATTAGCTATGTATATTGATGATTACACGATAGCATATAATATATACGATATTGTTATCCACGATGTTATATGTACCTATGTTATGTATAACTATATATGATATATAATATATACAGTATGTAGAGATACAATCTGACATACAGATCTCGCAGATCCACTGAGCTCGTCAAAGACTATGATGTGTTGTATTCTTCGCCAATGAAACATGAAAATATGGGAAATCCCTAAGAGGTGCCAATGGAGGAAAAAAAACATTGGTGGATTTTCCATACCAATGTTTGCTTACCGGAGCTTAGTTTCTCTACTCCCAACGTCGTGGTCGATTTCAGGCGCGCCCGTGTGGCAAGTCCTTACTTTTCATGGGGATTCAACCAAGGCCCCCTAAGACTAACCCCACCAATGATAGATGTTGAAGATTCACCCTTAGTTGGTGTTGGTATTGGCGGTGTCCTGAAATGTGTGGGAAATATCTCCCATAGACAAATAAATGCCAAGATGTTCTGGCTATGTTCCTATTCAGTTGCTAACTTACTTTGTTAGTCCATGTAAATGTGTATGTGTATTCTGTAAAGTATATAGAGTATATTATGCATCCCATCACATCCGACTTGTTTGCTTCCTAAGTTTGTTGTATCAGTGTATACTGACAGCACCGGCGAATTCCGATGATCCTCCAAGCACGCCCGCCACTGAGCGTTTGGGCCCAGGTAATCTTCCACGCGGGGCCAATGGGGCCACCTGGGCCATGCCCATATACTGTACTACAGTACAATGTCCAGTCTCCGAAACTCCTAGACACTATTGCAGATGTTGACTAAAATTTTACTTTAAAAAAAAAAAACATTTTACATCACGAAGGACGTCCGTGCATGCGTCATCCACCCATGGGATCCCATTGGTACATTGCTGACCCTGCAAAGCAGGCAGGATACCAAAAACCATGTCGCGAGAGCTGTTCAAGAATTAACCCCTAGTGGACTATTCCATGTGTCTAGACTTATGCCTATCTATATTGACAATATATCGATTTATATTGATTCATACCATACTATCAAATTATATAAATTACATCGATAAAAATAAAAATATATCAATATTTGCATGCGTATATGTATATATATATATGTGTGTGTGCGTGTATCTATATCTCTATATATATATAATTGCATATATATATATATATCATATGTATATCAATTGTATTGGTTCTGCTAACGGTTCAGACCATCGCCTGCACCGAAACCCCTAGTAGCCTAGGACCCCCACAGAGTCGGCGGCAAGGACAAGGCCTGGCTGGGACCGTTGGGTCCAAGCGTCACAGTTTCATCACAGTGATGCATGTTTACTATTAAAACTGTACAAATGTAATATACAATATACCGATAAGAAAATAAAACAAACAAATATGCATATAGTGTTCGCGCCCATGTCTACATATAATTCTATTGTTATGTCCATATAACTGTTTTGTTTCGTCCCCGAAAAAAAATCTTAGCAGGATTCATGTGACATTCATCCTGATAGGAATGGTAAACCGTACTTTATACTTCGTTATAACCATAAATGGGCGGTACAAAACCATTTAAATACATCGCAAAACAATGGAGATCCAACTATAGCATCGTCGATCAAAAATTGTGGTTCAAGATGTCAAAGTATTGCGGGCACCTTGCTACAATCGAACATTGAAAGTTGACAATTCGTAGCTATCTCTGTTACGTTTAAGAGAATCATCGGCACCTTATGTCAAGTTCTGCGATGATCCGCCATGGAAGAATCCCCATTGGCGGAGCTGAAACTCATGCTCATTTTTGCGGTCCAGTCTTGGTGGAAGTTTGGTGACAGCATATTTTTGTTGTGGTTTTACGTTAAGAAAGTCACCGTTTTTGCGGTATGAATCCTAATATTCTACAGGTTCAATATTGTTCAGATATACATATCCAGATGTACATATATGGCTGGTTGGTTGGTTGGCTGGTTGTGGTGTGCGAAACTTTAGAGGCACTTTTCCTCCGCTCTACATGCGCGAGGTTTGTGCCAAATATTTGGTTCAAGTCTCAAGATCTGGCTCAAGATGCCTGGTGTAAGAGAGGAACTTTGAGTCTTACTTAGGTTGGGCTGGTGTGAAACAAATTGTATATTTGAACAGTCTTGTACATTTTTCCCCTGTTACCATACCAGTGCACTGTAGACTGATGAATGTGGAAGGGGGTGGATTGCAAAGTGTGGAGCGTGAAAAAAGTGGAGTGTTGAGTCGGGAATGTAGTGTGTAGAGTGTGAAGTGGGAATTGTGGAGTGTAAAGTGTAAAGTGTGGGGTGGAAAGTGTGAAGTGTAGAGCGTTGAGTGCAAAGTGAAGAGTGTAAAATGTCAAGTGTAGCGTGCGGAGTGTAAAGTGCAAACTGTGGAGTGCAAAGTGCAGAGTGTGGAGTGTAAAGTGTGGAGTGTGGAGTGTGGAGTGTAAAGTGCAGTGTGTAAAGTAAAGTGCAGTGTGTAAAGCGCATGTAAAGTGTAGAGTGTGGAGTGCAAAGTTTAAAGTGTAAAGTGCAAAGTGTCGAGTGTAAAGTGTAAAGGCTCAAAGCGAGCGTTTATTGAAAGACTTCCACCAATTTTCACACTTTGCTACTTCAAAATCGACATTTCCTACAAGTTGTCTCATGAACCCCAAAATCTACGACGTCAAAACCGATGTTTCGTGCGAAGCTTCCGTCAATTTTCATCACATGTCACAAAATGCCATGCCTGCCACGGAATTTGTACGTTGTCACCACTTGACGCAGCCCTGACAATGCGCGATTCGCAAAAAACACGCAACACGACACGTCTGAAGTGCTGCGCCTGCCACGCAAAATGACCATGGAGGTCACCAAAGTGCTGCGACTGCCACGAAACATGCAACTCATCTTCTCAAATCATCGCAAAAAATATTGCGCGTGTCACACAAAACGACTTTCGACATGTTGTGACACATGTTGGAATGCCACGAAGTGCCACGCCTACGCGAAACGAAGCTATTGAAACCAGAGGCATGGCCATAGCGACCTCACGCGAGAGGTTGCGAACGGTTGCGGACGTTTGTGAACGGTTGCGAACGGTTGCGGACGGTTGCGAACGGCGTCTGGCGAACACAACACACCCTTAACCCCCAAACCGCCAGAGTGAAACGGGAACCCTTGCTCCGCATTCAGGAAAAACTAGATACGAATCATCAATGCAATCAGCAGGCTGGACCCCCCAGCACATGTCAACCTGATTTTCAGCCAGAGAGACAGGCCTGGTGGCCCCCTAGTCAAACGAAACCAACAAGGAGCACCAAAGGAAATGCCAATCACAGCAAGCAAAAGGGAAGAGAAACAAAGCAAAGCAGGCTGAAGCTCCAGCGCGCCAAAAGACAACACCAACCACAACCACCAAAGGGAAGAGAAACACCCCAAAGCGGGCAGAAGCCCCAAAGCGCCAAAAGACGAACACCAACACACAACCACCCAAGGGAAAAAACGAACATGCCCGGGTGGGCAGAAGCGCCAGACCGCCAAAAGACAAGCACCAACCACAACCGCCAAAACGTGTCGTTTTTGGGGGTCCGGGGCCGGGAAGAAAGATGCTAAAATTATAAGATGCTTTTGGAAGTCGATTTGGGACCGTTTTTGAGCCATTTCTTGACGATGTTTTGCTGCGTTCGGGAAGCAAAAACATCGTAAAATACAGTGGTGTTGTCCTTTTTGCATAGAGAACTACATCTTGCAACATGGAGAAAACTGCGTAAATACCAGTGTTTTTGCTAGGTGCGGGGACAAAAACACTGTAAATACCGTGATTTTTGCTACCAGAGGCAAAAAACATCGTAAATACCTTGGTTTTGGGCGTCCGAAGCGCAAAAAACATCAGTATTCATAGTGTTTTTGCTTCGAGAGTGTCAAAAAATGCAAAAACACCACCTATTTGACGATCTTTAGGGGTCCACAAAAATGCGAAAATAAGCTGTGCTGCAGCAGCAGCAGCAACAACAACAACAACAACAAGAAGAAGAAGAAGAACAAGAAGAAGAACAATAAGAAGAAGAAGAAGAAGAAGAAGAACAAGCACAAAAATGCGACAAAAAGATGTGTGGTAAGATGGTTACAAGCTGCGGTATGACAAGAACATCACACTGTGCTCTGCACCTGCGCGCACGCACAGAGCACATGAACAACACCCACGCTCACACTACTATACATAGCCCTTATGGCATCGCCGGTGCGCGAAGCTCTACAATATGAAAACAAGGGTGGAACCGATCAACCAGTCGATTTGCTTAGAGAAGTTGGTCGCCACGCTTTTTTCAGCCCCCCACCTTCGAGTCATGACCATCTGGAGATTGATGTGATGCTGTGGCCTACAACTGAGGCTTGGCACCGCGATGTCTCTTGGGCCATCTTTCGTCTGCATGTTCAAACGTACATGGTTGTGGCCCTTGGGCCCATCCTTCCTTGCCACAATGAAACCGCTCAGATAGTCTTTCCCATCAAGAGTTGAAAGCACTTCCCCGTTTTGGACTGCAATCCACTCGTTTCCTTTCCGTCCTCTCCATTGACAGTCACGGGCTGTGATTTCCAACGCTTGACGTTGTGACCCACAGGAGTTGTCGACAAGAAGTAAGCCCTTCGTGAAGGCTTGGTGCCCTGAGTCAGGCCCTGAGTAGTGCGTAAAGGCTTCCCAATCGACTTTCTTCACCTCACCTTTCCATTCCCTTTGGCACTTTTCTGGGGTGGAGGCAGAGTCTGCCTCCACCCAGAAAAATGCCAAAGGGAGAAGGTGCCCTGGCTGAGCAATGTGTAGCGTTTGCCATCCAGGGTCTCGATGTGCGGATCTCCGTCCACGTGGCTTTCTGGGACCACTTCCCAAACACCATGCCCGGGACCGGGGGAATCCAACACACGAGTCCCAACAGCACAGCAAATGCACAGCCAGCTACTCAAGGTGGAAGCATAAAGAGTATCGAAGAATTCGGAACTTTGGCAAAGTGAATTGCAACGGTCAAGAAATCCCTGTGGGAATCCGGTGCTTTCGCCAGGGGCTTGAAAATCTTGATCGGTGATAACTTCAAAATTGGTCCTGACTCGACTGCAAGTAGCTTCGGTTTCCGCTCGGGTGGCTTTTGCACCAAGCACGACTGGTCGGGATGCTCAGCTTGCGCCGCCACCAAAAGCACAAAGATGGAGAAGGAAACCATGGCAAAGAAAATATGTTCGCACAAGATGAAACGGTTCAATGACTGTTTGGGCATCAAAACTGCGTGCATACTGAGTCCATGAACAGTCCGACAGTCCTAAAATTGTTCAGATATGAATATACAGATATATACATATACATATACATATACATATACATATACATATACATATACATATACATATACATATACATATACATATAATATAGTAGATACTAATTATATGTTTATTATTGTTTATTTGTAGATACTAATAACGTTGCCGGCGAATCGCCACAGCCATCGATCTCACCTCGCGGAGTGGCCATGGGCCATCAGAGGCGCAAAGCAAGACGAACTTCTGGGCCTCTCAGCTGGTTGGCTTAGGAAAACCATCGGAAAACCATCAGGAAACCATGGGGAAAACAACCCATGGCTTCAAGGTATTCAACGTGGATCTCCAGTTCTCAACTTTCTAGAGTTTGTAGCTGCTGGTTATCCAAGTCTGCGAGAATTAGATGGTTCAATGGCCATTTCAGGAACCTAAATTGGAGGTACCTACCATATATAAGGCCTATATAAGGCCTATGTAAGGGAATATCTCCACAAAATATGGCCTTATATGGTACAGTACCTCAATTTTAGGGTCCTGAAATTCCCATTGAATGGTTGGAACTAAAAAAGAACATGGTGCGTCTACACCATCAAACAACATGGCATACATTAATAGGGGTTTGACACTCGCGAAAATACAGAACCCTGATTTTGGATAGTACTGGTTGCCAATGGTTGGAGCTTTAATCTGACTGGTGGAATGAACAAAACACAGCGGAAAGGTTGTAAATAGTGAGTTCCTGCACAACAAAAGTGTAACTTGCAAGTATGTGGTTGTGTCTGAAAATTGGGTATTCTCCAAAAAAAATGTGTTCTAGATTGTTGTTTTGATATCTTTTAGAGGGACATTTATGATACACCACTGGATTTAGGGCACCCTGCTTTCTGATAAACCCATCTATCTAGCAGCTCAGAGGTCATATCTCCTTCATGCCTGCTCATCCCCATTGGCTTTTCTCACAACTGCTCCATTTCTTGTGGGCAAATCCCTTATCCTATCTTTCTTTGAAAAGATTCCACGTCTTGGTTGGTGGAATCCACCATTTTCGCGAGTGATCATCCCCATGTCCTTCGCATGGATACTGTTTGACACCTGCAATCTTTAAATATGTGTATATATATATATATATCAACATCTGTACATATATACACATACATGTACGTATATGTATATATATATATATCACCTCAACCTTCCACCGCCGCGGCCTCGCCCTCGAAGGCCTTGCTGGTGCGAATGGCCGCCTGGCCTGCCTCAAAGCTCGGCCTTAACGCCTGGCCGAACGATTCAGGAGGCGTCATGGCGTCAAAGCCTATAAATGGAGGGGAAAATCGCCTGTTCACGGTGGAATAAATGGGAAAATACCCTATAAAATGGAGGTTGAATAGGGATAAGGGAACCTGAAGGTGAATAATAGATGGGATATGAACGGATTTTTGTTGGGAAAATGAAAGAAACATCATCTATAAATTATGGTGACTGAAAAAAAGGGGACCTCCTTCAACAACGATGGTTTTGGTTGGGGAAAGTCATGTACATTGGAAGATGTTCCCAGAAAATAAGACCCTTCATTTGTTCATCATGGATTATCCCCCCGCCTCAGCCATGTTTTGTAGCTCAATCTGACAAATCAGTGTAGAGCTATCATCTGCATATTATTAGGTAGCATCTAAACATATGTATATATATACACACATAATTGGACCTGTGTGATTCTTCTCAGCCTGAAACTGGTTCTTCTGCACAAGTGGATTTAAGCATGAAACTTCTGGTGAAGTCCGCCCCGAGGTCACGATGAATTTCCCCAAGGGGTCGGAAGAGGGCGTTCTTTTTGAATGTTGACTTGTGTTCCCTTTTTGTCGGATACATCTTTGTTGGATAGATCTACTTTCCGAAAAGAAATATGTGCATTTATATATATATAATTATATATATCTACATTCAATGCATAACATCCAGGAACAAGTATATAAAAACACTACCAATAATTACAGTGATATACAATGATAATCGTCATCATCATCATCATCCTCGTCATCATCATCATCATCCTCGTCATCATCATCATCATCAATCATCAATCATCATCATCATCATCATCATCAATCATCAATCATTAATCATCAATCATCATCATCATCATCATCAATCATCAATCATTAATCATCAATCATCATCATCATCATCATCATCATCCTCGTCATCATCATCATCATCATCATCCTCGTCATCATCATCATCATCATCATCATCATCCTCGTCATCATCATCATCATCATCATCCTCGTCATCATCAATCATCATCATCATCATCCTCGTCATCATCATCATCATCATCCTCGTCATCATCATCATCATCATCATCATCCTCGTCATCATCAATCATCATCATCATCATCCTCGTCATCATCATCATCATCATCATCATCATCATCCATCATCAATCATCATCATCATCATCATCCTCGTCATCATCATCATCATCCTCGTCGTCATCATCATCATCATCAATCATCAATCATCATCATCATCATCCTCGTCATCATCATCATCATCATCCTCATCATCATCATCATCATCATCATCAATCATCATCATCCTCGTCATCATCATCATCATCACTCATCATCATCTTCATCCTCATCCTCGTCATCATCATCATCATCCTCGTCATCATCATCAATCATCATCATCATCATCAATCATCATCATCAATCATCATCATCATCATCAATCATCATCATCAATCATCATCATCAATCATCATCATCATCAATCATCAATCATCATCATCATCAATCATCATCATCAATCATCATCATCACCATCAATCATCATCATCATCAATCATCATCATCATCAATCATCATCATCATCAATCATCATCATCATCATCAATCATCATCATCATCAATCATCATCATCATCAATCATCATCATCATCAATCATCATCATCAATCATCATCATCATCATCAATCATCATCATCATCAATCATCATCATCATCATCATCAATCATCATCATCATCAATCATCATCATCAATTATCATCATCATCAATCATCATCATCATCAATCATCATCAACATCATCAATCATCATCATCATCAATCATCATTATCATCAATCATCATCATCAATCATCATCATCATCACCATCAATCATCATCATCAATCATCAATCATCATCATCATCAACCATCATCATCATCATCAATCATCATCATCATCAATCATCATCATCATCATCAATCATCATCATCATCATCAATCATCATCATCATCAATCATCATCATCAATCATCATCATCAATCATCATCATCAATCATCATCATCATCAATCATCAATCATCATCATCATCAATCATCATCATCAATCATCATCATCACCATCAATCATCATCATCATCAATCATCATCATCATCAATCATCATCATCATCAATCATCATCATCATCAATCATCATCATCATCATCAATCATCATCATCATCAATCATCATCATCAATCATCATCAATCATCATCATCAATCATCATCATCATCATCAATCGTCATCATCATCATCATCAATCATCATCAATCATCATCATCAATCATCATCATCATCAATCATCATCATCAATCATCATCAATCATCATCATCAATCATCATCAATCATCATCAATCATCATCATCAATCATCATCAATCATCATCAATCATCATCAATCATCATCATCATCATCATCAATCATCATCATCATCAATCATCATCATCATCATCATCATCAATCATCATTATCATCATCATCATCATCATCATCTCAATCATCATCAATCATCACCGTCAATCATCACCATCATCATCATCATCATCAATCATCATCAATCATCATCATCAATCATCATCATCATCATCATGATCATCATCATCATCATCATCATCATCATCATCATCATCATCATCATCATCATCATCAATCATCATCAATCATCATCATCAATCATCATCATCATCATCAATCGTCATCATCAATCATCATCAATCATCATAACAATCCATGTTTTGAATGTGGCGTGTCTTTTTCCTGCTGCTTCCTATCATGGCTTTCCCGAAATCCTTCGCCTGTCCAGCTCCAAGGGCTCGGTAGAATGCCCTGACCGTCCCGGTTCGGAGAGGGGCTGAAGTCTGGGAGGTCCAATGTGGGGTTAATGTGTGGGGTTAATGGTGATTTTAATGGGGTTTTAATGGTACCACATGGGATTTAGCCATACAATATGATGTATAACTCTGATATGTGATTGATAATATATGTAGAAGTTATGGAACTTTATATACTATTAACCAGCTATGATATATCGTGGTGTCAATCGTGATTTAATGGGGATTTAAGATGATTTACCCTGATGTCCCAATGAAGCATGGTTCCAATCAACCTGCTGGTGTTTCATAGCTATTTTCGATATTTACTAGGAAATGTATGTTACTTTACCACAATGTTTGTTCAAAAAACATTTGATTGTACATTAAGCACCACTAAACCATCTTATTGTAGATTTGCTGAGGGTTATTTTTGTAATTATACAAAGCTGTCATTCTTGGTATTTTAGGGCCAGCAAAATTAACATTTGACTATATTGTATTTAAGGATAATAATCTTAGGGGTAGATCATGGTGAGCCACAGTGGTAGGTGGTGTGTTGCAAATCAAAAAACACGGGCTTCACCATCAAAATCTGAATCTCAACCATGGATTTTAACCATCAGCAGGAATTCAACCATCAAACATCAAGTGATGTGGGGAAATACTTCTGGATCCACCCCATTGATGAGATGAACCCACCCAGTGCGTTATGATCGTGAGTCCTTTTTGATGGATAGAAAAATGAGACGCAGTTCCACCCAAGCAGAATCAATCCCAAAGTAAATTTGAAGCCATAAATTGATGGTTTACCCCATCATATCGACCAGCACGAGGCTTGGTCGGCCAAGGTTCGCAATAATCCACATGGGTGAGATTTGGGAATCAAGTAATCAGAATGTATCACCTTTCGAAGAATCGCACACCATGCATATCGCTGGGTTATTTTACAGCTGAGGTGGATGTAATCAAACATGGCAAGTGAAGATCCTACATGGAGGTTTCAATGGGGATGTGTATATATGTATATATAAACGTCTATAAATTAAGGGATTTTCCATTGCCATGTTTGATTACCAAAGGCTAAGCAAAAAACACATGGAAAAGAACTGATGTGCTGCTCAGTTTATCCTCGTTTCTGTTGATCAAGCCCATTTAAATACCCATGTTGGCTGATGAAATAGCCATTCAATTCCCATGTCTGGACAAACTCATGATTTGCGCAAATCTCTGTTAGTTGCACCGCTATGTTTTGTTGGTTACATACATACCCACGTTTTGTGGGTGATCTTGTCATACTCACCTGAAAGTCCCAAGAAATGTCATATCCTATCAGAGAATCATCTGGAAATTTACCCCATCGGTCAGTGCAATATCCGTATCTCCATTGTTGATGGGTTTGCCGTCCCCGTTGGAAGGGGTCAAACTTCATATGTATATCATATCCATTATATATCCTGAAAACTATCCATTACCAGTATGTATGTATGTATGTATGTATGAATGTATGAATGTATGAATGTATGAATGTATGAATGTATGAATGTATGAATGTATGAATGCATGCATGCATGCATGGATGTATGGATGTATGGATGTATGGAGTATGGATGATGGATGTATATATGTATCTATGTATGTATGTATCTATGTATCTATGTATCTATGTATCTATGTATCATGTATCTATGCATTATGTATTATGTATGTAGTATGTATCGATGTATCTATGATCTATGTATCTATGTATCTATGTATCTATGTATCTATGTATCTATGTATCTATGTATCTATGTATCTATGTATCTATGTATCTATGTATCTATGTATCTATCTATGTATGTATGTATGTATGTATGTATGGATGTATGTATGTATGTATCTATGTATGTATGTAGGTATGTATGTATGTATGTATGTATGTATGTATCCTTATTCTGTGCAATTTGCAAAAATTATAGCCAGCATATGCCACTGTCTACAATATTGCTACCAATATCAATCATGTGCAAACAGTATTACGATAAGTTACAACCAATATTACTGGCAATGTCTATCAACTGTGCATGTCTAAGAACACCTTCCACGTAACATTCCATTTATGGTGTTAACCACTTATATCACATTATACGGCCCATATATTGCGAATGTTAAATATTGCCGATACTACATCCCATCGCCCCAACATGAAACACCACAGGATCTATTCGTGACTTGTGGTCCCTTACTGAGATTTCCTGAATGGAGTTGATAATCCCCAATATAAAGGGCAACATGATTCCCGAACTAATCAACCCACCACCGTGTATCAACTAAATGCTTAAAACCCCCTAGATTTCGGTTGAAACCCCAAACTAATTATCAACCAACGATGGTTTTGAACACTGCTCAATTCCATTGTTGCCATGTCGGTTTATAATTAGGGTTATGATGATTATGGTGATTACAACTACAATTGGGTCAGTTTATAAGCCCACAAACATAACGTTTAAGGGCACCAGTTTGCATCCAAACAAAAATCCCCATATAGGTTTGTATAACCCGTATGTTTTCTTATGTTCAAATACTAATACCCTTTCCTAAACTAACATGATTGTGGAATATTGTCCGTTTTGTTCGATGGTTTACCTCTTAAACATGGTGGTAAACCCGGTAAACCCCCCATGAAACCATGAAATGTCATGAAATACCTCCACTCAAACCATATCTGCATATGAGTCTATTATATAAATCCACTATCAAATGGCAAACTAATCATCTACCCTCTGGATCCCTCTGGTAAACTAACGTAACGTAACTATGGAAAATCACCATTTTCAATGGGTAAATCCACTATAAATTGCCGTTTTCAATAGCTATGTTAGTCATAACCAGAGGGTAATTGACTCCATCCCTGCCAAGCCGGTCCTGCAAAAAACGTGGGATGCTGCGTCCAGGACCACCGCATTGCAGCATACGGCGCGCCGCAGCCCGCGCTGCTGGATCAGCCTTTAAATTTCGGTCACGGAAATAGAGAAAACACTGGGGAAAACATGAAAAATATCAAGATATCAAATTGATATGTTTCCGTGCGGATTGAATTTGGATTCAATATGGTTTAAGATTGATCCAATATCAATCGATCTGGGGATTTCATATGTCAATTGTGGATTGAATGGGCGAAGATCTCCAGCCTCTCCACCAGGCTTTGCGAGCCACATGCCAAGAAGACCAGCAGCTGGATTCCGTCCCACCTCGAGGCGCGTCTGACCCGGCCGGCCCCATGACACAGCTGGATTCCCTACAGGATGGACGGTGATGCGAAAGATCTCAAGTTGGTGACCCCAGTTATGTCATGACAACTCCCCAAAAATCCCCAAAAAAATGCGAAAATCCACATCTGCTACTCCTGATTTCCCAAGGAATGATGGTTGAGTCCTCCTGATTTCCCAAGTGGTTATAGAATACCCTTTTCTTGATCCCACTGTCCCCATTCTATCCCTAGTATATCCCCATTACATCAATGATTTCCTGTTTGAATCCCCCATTTCATAAACCGCAACACATAGATGTCCCACTTTCCCACTGGTTGGTTGGTTGCTAGAGGATTCCCCGATTCATTCATCAACCCAGCGGTAGATGATTTAGATGATCATGAATAGTATATCAAACCGTTTTGAATGGATATACAACAACAGTTAGATTCATTTTAGTAAAGCAATAGTAAACCATCCGCAATTTTACCATGGTTTATAGTTTGTTGATTAACGTTGGTAAAACAATAATAAACCATCCATTTGGGAACGGTTGAAATCCGACCTGTAAGAATGGTGATGACTGGGGGATGGTTTATGGCATTGTTTTAGCCACATTAATAGTCATCACCATTAACAACCATTAGTAAACATTAATTACCATATATAACCATTAATAACCATATGTAACCATTAATAACCATTAATCACCATATATAACCATTAATAACCATATATAACCATTAATCACCATATATAACCATTAATAACCATATATAACCATTAATCACCATATACAACCATTGATCACCATATACAACCATTAATCACCATATATAACCATTAATCATCATTTATAACCATTAATAACCATATATAACCATTAATAACCATTAATTACCATATATAACCCTTAATAACCATATATAAACTTTTATAACCATATATAACCATTAATAACCATATATAACCATTAATCACCATGTATAACCATTAATAACCATATATAACCATTAATAAGCATTAATAACCATTAATAACCATTAATCACCATTAATCACCATATATAACCATTAATCACCATATATAAACATTAATAACCATTAATAACCATTAATAACCATATATAACTATATATAACTATATATAACCATAAATCACCATATATAACCATTAATAACCATTAATAACCATTAATCACCATATATATAACCATATATAACCATCAATCACCATATATAACCATTAATAACCATTTATCACCATATATAACCATTCATCACCATATACAACCATTGATCACCATATACAACCATTGATCACCATATATATCATTCATAACCATTAATAACCATTAATCACCATATATAGCCATTAATCACCATATATAACCATTAATAACCATTAATAACCATATATAACTATATATAACTATATATAACCATAAATCACCATATATAACCATTAATAACCATTAATTACCATATATAACCCTTAATAACCATATATAAACATTTATAACCATAAATAATCACTAATAAACATTAATAACCATTAATAACCATTCATAACCATCAATCACCATTAATCACCATATATAACCATTAATCACCATATATAACCATTAATCACCATATATAACCATTAATAACCATTAATAATCATTAATCACCATATATAACCATTCATCACCATATATAACCATTAATCACCATTTATAACCATTAATAACCATATATAACCATTAATAACCATATATAACCATTAATAACCATTAATCACCATATATATAACCATATATAACCATCAATCACCATATATAACCATTAATCACCATATATAACCATTAACAACCATTAATCACCATCAATCACCATATATAACCATTAATCACCATATATAACCATTAATCACCATATATTACCATTAATCACCATATATAACCATTAATCACCATATATAACCATATATAACTATATATGCCCATGTCGGTTCAGTCCCATCGTTCGTCGCGGCACCAGCCCAGCTCCAGCTGCTCGTCGGCGCTCAGCATGTGCAAACCGCCGTTGCTGCCCTCCAGCACCACGGCGCTGACGGACGCGGGGCCATCTGCGGCGTGGGGATGAGATGATAAGAATAGATGGGGGATCCACCAATAGATATGCCATGTTTTATATATATACATATGTATATATATATGCATATAATGGTTATAGATGGTGATTCATTAAGCAATAATTGTAATGAGATGATGATTCCCCCAAATCTCTCCATTGGGAATGGTGATAGAACTAACAATCTCATGGTAACCATGGTAACCATGGTAACCAGTAACCATGGAGGTGATGTAACCTCAATAACCACGGTATGAATAACCAATAGGGTAGCCATGCTTTTTGAGGTTATAGAACCAATAATTGGTGACATATATATATATATATATTGGTGGTGAAATTGTGATGAGTTGTAAGAGTAGATGGTGATAACCAATAGATATGCCATATTTATGGCTATAGATTCTATAGGTGGTGATATTGATATAACCTATATTGTAATATCCTAAGAATGGGGGTGATTTGAAGCTCTTCATAGTTTGTCCAGATCCAGTTGGAACCAACTCGTCGCCTTCGTCTTCCGGTTGAGCGCAATGTGCTGCGATGTGAAGTATCTCGGGCCCTGGGCAGTTCTCGTCACTGGCATGGTGGGTTGGAGTTACAATTGGCGAGTATCAACTTTTGAGGAGAGAATCTTGACAGCCACAAATGGGACCGCAAAAAAAGACCGCAGGTGATACAACTGATACAACTGGTAGATACAACTGGTAGATACAACTGGTAAGCACTGTATTTGCATCCCCTGGCGAAATCCTACAAGCTTGTGCTTCAACAATTGAGATTCTATCATGTTCTGGTGAAACTCTGATAGTAACTCCTCAGTTCCCTGTCTCCTTAACCACTTAACCACCAGATAGTTAAGCATTCCTTCACAACCATCCGGCAGATCGCAGATCTGAAAACGTGAAATCATGGCACTGCAACCGTGCACCATGGTGACTCACCAGTGGAACGTGGAATGGTCATCTTCTTAGATATACAAACGATTAGAGAGATACCAAGGTCCAATATGAATATGATGCACACATAGAGAGATACCAAGGTCCAATCGACGACTGGGACTTGTTCAGTCGAAAGTTTGGCCACATGTATGCCACGGCCGCTCCATAATGCTCCCAGATTGAGTCCAAGGGCTCTTGCTGAGAAGCACCTGGTTTGGCAAATTTGGGGTACCAGTCGCAGGGTTTCTGCGGACACAGAAATACTACTCTGATTTCATCAAGCAGGAAAAAACAATGTACAATTTCATCAGTGCAAGATGAAGGCTGTTGACCTCCAAACGGGGGTTGACCTCCATATATCTTACCTTTTGAGGGAACATGATGAAAAACCCTCATATTTCAGGGCACTGGGCAAAATCGCTGCATTGGCGACCCACCCAGCTGGAGAAATAAACCCTTTTTTAAAAGGCGGACAACCGTTGGATGGTTTTAGAGTGCCCCAAAAAGATAGAGAAGTATCGCCCTACTAAAAATGGTGAGAAATTACAAAATCACGTGTCTATCTTCTTGGGGGTTACTATAGATCTGGCCTACAGATCGCCATCAGGGTGTGGCCTCGTCAAATGGTATTGGTTCGAAATTAATCGAGTTTCTCAGCTGTCTTTAAAGTACAGCCAGAAACTAAGGCAACCGGCTGACTCGGCGCCCTTGTAAGGGTGACAAATTTGAAATTCTGATTTTTGAGGGTAAGAAAAAAATGTTGGTATTTGCAGGAGTCGTCAAAAAATGTTTGCAACATGGACATTCATTTCGATTGGCAGGCGTGTGACTCAAGAGTGAAAATTTGCGTTTCGCCTGCGCGGTGACTCGATTTTGCTCTTCAAGGGTCCAAAAGAAAACATTAGAAATTTATGATTTTCAATCATCCGAATCATATCAGGGCGACATTCACTCTTCCAGTTTTTTCTTCTTCTCGACGCTAGCGGTGCCAGAGCGCTTGTGGCAACGCAGAAGCCACAGTCTGCAACAAGGCAGCGTCGTGACGCCATGTCCAGCTGTAGGCCCAAGTGTGCCTTTTTTTGTGCATTTTTTTGTGGAGCATCGACGGAGGTCGCCATTTTTTCAAGTGTTTCCATGTTCCATCCATTTGCTGAGTACCAGCAACAATGGTTCTATAGGATTTATCCCACAAACGACCTCGAAAATGATAAGTCTTAGTCTTAGTAAAGATATTTTGTTTGTGGTTGACTTGGGCCAACTTGAACCTTTTGTGGGGACAATCTTTGACACAACTGACAGCATGCGCAACGCTTGCATCTTCCGTAACGTAAAGGAAGTGCTCGTCAGGGACGTTAATACGCCCCCCCCACTCCCCACCCCCACCCCTCCTGATGATCATCCGACAGCATGTGCAGCATGTTAAAAACTCAAAAAAATCAAATCCTATACCACCATTTCCGCAAGCCTCATTTTTGAAATTTGCAACCCTTCCAAGGGATCGTAAATGGCACATCTCAAAATTGGCAACCCTTCCAAGGGCGCCGTATCAGCCGCATGCCAGAAAGTACCATGGGATGTATGATCAAATAACCCAGTAGGACATATTTTAATAGTGAAACCATGTTAAACATGTTAAACCATGTTAAATCATGTTAAACCATGTTAAACCATGCTGAACCATGCTGAACCATGCTGAACCATGCTGAACCATGCTGAACCATGCTAAACCATGCCAAACCATGCCAAACCATGCTGAACAATGCTGAACCATGCTAAACCATGCTAAACCATGCTGAACCATGCTGAACCATGCTGAACCATGCTGAACCATGCTGAACCATGCTGAACCATGTTACACCATGCTAAACCATGTCAAACCATGTCAAACCATGTCAGACCATGTTGAACCATGCTAAACCATGCTGAACCATGCTAAACCATGCCAAACCATGCCAAACCATGCTGAACCATGCTGAACCATGCTAAACCATGCTGAACCATGCTGAACCATGCTGAACCATGCTGAACCATGTTACACCATGCTAAACCATGTCAAACCATGTCAAACCATGTCAGACCATGTTGAACCATGCTAAACCATGCTAAACCATGTTAAACCATGCTAAACCAGGTTAAACCATGTTAAACCATGCTAGACCATGCTAGACCATGTTAAACGATGTTAAACCATGTCAAACCATGTTAAACCACGTTAAACCATGCTAAACCATGTTAAACCACGTTAAACCATGCTAAACCATGTTGAACCATGTTAAACCATGTTAAACCATGCTAGACCATGTTAAACCATGCTAGACCATGTTAAACGATGTTAAACCATGTTAAACCATGCTAGACCATGTTAAACGATGTTAAACCATGTCAAACCATGTTAAACCATGCTAAACCACGTTAAACCATGTTAAACCATGTTGAACCATGTTAAACCACGTTAAACCATGTTAAACCATGTTAAACCATGTTGAACCATGTGAACCGTTAAGACCCTTCTAACACCACGTTAACCATGCTTACCACCCGTTCGAACCATGTTAAACCATGTTAAACCATGTTGAACCATGTTAAACCACGTTAAACCATGTTAAACCATGTTGAACCATGTTAAACCACGTTAAACCATGTTAAACCATGTTAAACCACGTTAAACCATGTTAAACAATGTTGAACCATGTTAAACCATGTTAAACCATGTTAAACCATGTTAAACCATGTTAAACCACGTTAAACCATGTTAAACCATGTTGAACCATGTTAAACCATGTTAAACCATGTTAAACCATGTTAAACCATGTTAAACCATGTTAAACCATGTTAAACCATGTTAAACCATGTTTAAACCATGTTTAAACCATGTTTAAACCATGTTTAAACCATGTTAAACCATGTTAAACCATGTTAAACCATGTTAAACCATGTTAAACCATGTTAAACCATGTTAAACCATGTTAAACCATGTTAAACCATGTTAAACCATGTTAAACCATGTTAAACCATGTTTAACCATGTTTAAACCATGTTAAACCATGTTAAACCATGTTAAACCATGTTAAACCATGTTAAACCATGTTAAACCATGTTAAACCATGTTTAAACCATGTTAAACCATGTTTAACCATGTTAAACCATGTTAAACCATGTTAAACCATGTTAAACCATGTTAAACCATGTTAAACCATGTTAAACCATGTTAAACCATGTTTAAACCATGTTAAACCATGTTAAACCATGTTAAACCATGTTAAACCATGTTAAACCATGTTAAACCATGTTAAACCATGTTAAACCATGTTAAACCATGTTAAACCATGTTAAACCATGTTGAACCATGTTGAACCATGTTAAACCATGTTAAACCATGTTGAACCATGTTGAACCATGTTAAACCATGTTAAACCATGTTGAACCATGTTGAACCATGTTAAACCATGTTAAACCATGTTGAACCATGCTGAACCATGTTAAACCATGTTAAACCATGTTGAACCATGTTGAACCATGTTAAACCATGTTAAACCATGTTGAACCATGTTGAACCATGTTAAACCATGTTAAACCATGTTGAACCATGTTGAACCATGTTAAACCATGTTAAACCATGTTGAACCATGTTGAACCATGTTAAACCATGTTAAACCATGTTAAACCATGTTGAACCATGTTAAACCATGTTAAACCATGTTGAACCATGTTAAACCATGTTAAACCATGTTGAACCATGTTGAACCATGTTTAAAAAAAGTTAAACCATGTTGAACCATGTTGAACCATGTTAAACCATGTTAAACCATGTTGAACCATGTTGAACCATGTTAAACCATGTTAAACCATGTTGAACCATGTTGAACCATGTTAAACCATGTTAAACCATGTTAAACCATGTTGAACCATGTTGAACCATGTTGAACCATGTTAAACCATGTTAAACCATGTTGAACCATGTTGAACCATGTTGAACCATGTTAAACCATGTTAAACCATGTTTAAACCTGTTAACCCATTTTGAACACCATGTTGAACCATGTTTAACCCATTTGAACCATGTTAAACATGTTACAACCATTGAACCTGTTAAACCATGTTGAACCATGGAAACCATGTGAACCATGGTTACACGCATGTTGAAGCCAGTTTAAAGAAACCATGTTAACCCATAGTTGACACCATGTTAAACCATGTTAACATGTTAAACCATGGTTGAACCATGTTAAACCATGTTAAACCATGTTTAAACCATGTTTAAACCATGTTAAACCATGTTAAACCATGTTAAACCATGTTAAACCATGTTTAAACCATGTTAAACCATGTTAAACCATGTTAAACCATGTTTAAACCATGTTAAACCATGTTTAAACCATGTTTAACCATGTTTAAACCATGTTTAAACCATGTTTAAACCATGTTTAAACCATGTTTAAACCATGTTTAAACCATGTTAAACCATGTTAAACCATGTTAAACCATGTTAAACCATGTTAAACCATGTTAAACCATGTTAAACCATGTTAAACCATGTTAAACCATGTTAAACCATGTTAAACCATGTTAAACCATGTTAAACCATGTTAAACCATTTTAAACCATGTTTAAACCATGTTTAAACCATGTTAAACCATGTTAAACCATGTTAAACCATGTTAAACCATGTTAAACCATGTTAAACCATGTTAAACCATGTTAAGCCATGTTAAGCCATGTTAAACCATGTTAAACCATGTTAAACCATGTTAAACCATGTTTAAACCATGTTTAAACCATGTTAAACCATGTTAAACCATGTTAAACCCTGTTAGTAACCATGTTTACCCATGTTAAACCATGTTGAACCATGTTAAACCATGTTAAACCATGTTAAACCATGTTAAACCATGTTAAACCATGTTAAACCATGTTAAACCATGTTGAACCATGTTGAACCATGTTGAACCATGTTGAACCATGTTGAACCATGTTGAACCATGTTGAACCATGTTGAACCATGTTAAACCATGTTAAACCATGTTGAACCATGTTGAACCATGTTGAACCATGTTAAACCATGTTGAACCATGTTGAACCATGTTGAACCATGTTGAACCATGTTAAACCATGTTAAACCATGTTAAACCATGTTAAACCATGTTGAACCATGTTGAACCATGTTAAACCATGTTAAACCATGTTAAACCATGTTAAACCATGTTTAACCATGTTAAACCATGTT
>CAMXCT020004707.1:2500-28544 GCA_947184155.2 Cladocopium goreaui
GATCCGCCAGTGATTCAAAGACCCCTTCTGCCGTTTGGCATTCAGTCCCCCATCAGGTCTCAGCACGATTCCTACCCAGCTGATCCGTTTGTTGAACTCTGTTCAGATTCAGTTTCCTGCGGCCTTGGACACTTTGAATTTTGCCGTGCTCAATGGCGATGAGGATCCGATGTTTTTTGGGAATGTCACGGATTTTGGGCATGTGCTGTCCAGGTTTAGTCGTGATTCTAAGCTTTCCCTTTTGAGTTATGGCGGCCATTGGTCCTTGGTGCTTGACGACGTTCAGTGACGAGACGGCCAACGTCTTCTTGAAGGTACAACGTAGCTCTTCAGGAGTTGATGAACCTTCCAAGAAGGCACCCAAAGAAGAGGATCAAGATGATCGCGAAGAAGGTAAGGACAAAGGTCGGAGCCGTAGCCCAGCTACTCGTCCCAAACCTGAAACAAAGCGCAGTAGACCAACTTTTCAGGCTGGTTCAGGTCGTGAGTCTAATCGTAAGAACACTGATTGTCCCTATTTATAGGTAGCACCAGTATATGTACATAGTATTTATTCTCCATACTTACTGTTGCAATGGCTCAAGAAAAAGCTGATGCGTGTTGGCTGATTAGCTTGTAAATACAGGTTATCAGCCGTATAGCCTAGTTTTCCCCCTTAGGTAGTTGTTTGCTCTCGGCATTGCTTCCGCCTCGAGCCGATAGGGATTCTCCTTGCCGTGTAGTTTGTGCCATGGCCAACCCCGTGCTACCTATTGTTGACTCCCCTGAAACTATCAATATATATAAGAACCCCTCCAAGCTCCGAGAGATCAAGGAGCCAGCGAGCAGGTGGGACGCCTCTTACTGAAGCTGTCGCGATGATGCCACAGAACTCAGGATTTTCGCATCGAGGTGTTTTGCCAGCCGCTGCCCGGGAGGGTGGGCCGAACGTTCATGGTACTGGAAGTTCTGGATTATGATTACGAGTGTTCAATCAAATGAATGTAAACCACGATCAACGTGTGATTATTGACGATTATTGCTCAGCAACACTTTGTGCAGAACAACAAGGTACTTATTCAGATTCATGACCCAGCATATACGGAAATGCTCGAGCAGACAGCCGAAGCGCGTCATCGCATGGCAATAGCCGAAGCGGAAGCTCAGGCCAATCACCGTCATGAAGCCTTAACTGGAAGTCTGAAGGAAGCGCTACAAATCCGTGAAGCCCAAGAAATCAATCAGGCAAGGATGTTTCTGCGGGAGAACGAGGAGAACATCAAAAGTGAGGCCGTTCAGCATGTCCGTGCCCACGAGGCTCAGTGTACAGAAAAGGTTCAGGCGTACCAAAGAATTTTGGACGCCAATCTCCGTCAGTCGATGGCCACGAAGGAGAGCGAGATTGAACGCCTCCGGAGTCAGGCTGCTGAAAAGGAGCGTGCACAGGAAGAACGCATTAAAAGGCTCGAAGAGCTTGCGATGCAACAGAGTCTTCACAACCAAAAGCTCCAAAGTATGTTGGACTCTCAGCTGTCGCAGCCACCTCCTGTCCAAGTTGTGGAAACCGCGACTTTGACGAGGATGGCAGAACCGTACGTCATCTCAGCTCCGATCCCGGCGTGTACAGTTGATCCTCCGATTGCATCCGAGCATCCGTTCCATGATCCTTTCAATGCCGAAACAGTACCTCCGCCATATGCTCCTCCGCCAATGCTATCCGGCCCATATGCCAGCAACACAGATGGAGCAACCGAGGATATGGTCACTGGCCGAATCCCGGCAGGTGGCATTAACATAACGTACTGTAAACAGGCAGAGAGTGGATCTGTTCCAGGCCCTTCACACAGTGTGCCCCTGAACAATGCCTCGGGAGATCATACCCCAATGTCTGGTCGTACAGTGCCATATGGGGGTTCTGGTCGAAAACTTAATAAGGGCCCAATAACGGCAATAACCCTGGGGGTAACGGGAATGGAGGACCTGGAGCGGGGGATGACGGTGATGATGGGGATGATCATGATGGTTCACCCGTTCCATCGCCATCACCTGCGCCTGATGTCAACAAGAAGAAGGACAAGAAGAAGGCGCCAGGCAATGGAGGGGGAGGAGGAGATGATGATCCTGACAAGGATTCGGATGACAGTGATGAGAAATTCGTCCGACGTATGAAGAAGTTTTTGGGGGGTGGTTTTAACCAAAGTGGCAATGATGAAAAGCCCAAGGTTAAGGAAGCAGATACCATCAAACTTCCTGCCATCCCGGGTCCGGAGACATATAGGAACTGGCGCATCAAGACCAGAGAGGCCATAGTCGCGGCATCCACCAATCCCGACTTTGCATTCGCATGGATCGGTGAGGTATGGAAGGAAGGCCAGACAATTGAAGCCCTCCGGAAGGTGGCGCCGTTCGCAACACTAGATGCCAAACTCCTGTCCGCTCTGACCAACATCATCACGGGAGATTTCGCCCGAAAGGTTGACACTTTTAAGGAGACCGAAGCCAATGAGGGTAGAATTGTGAGGGGTCGTCAAGTTCTGTTCATGTTGCATGACCATTTCAGTACGAACATGAAGCATGGCTCCACTTATGCCCTCCAAGACCTGTTTAGTGTCCACCTGAAAGGGGAAAACCTGAAGACGTTCATTTCAAATTGGGATCAAGTACTTGCAGGAATTGTGAAAGTCCCTGAGGAATCAGTATTGGAAACACTGTTCTATAATCAGGTCAAGAACTGTAAGGCTATTGCCCATGATTTGAACGAATACCATCGAGCTGATGAGGGCACCGAGAAAAGGAAATACGACTTCCTTGTATCTGCTGTGCGCAGGCACCTGGACCGTGAACTCCTGGAGACCAACCGAGAAAGGGTTGCTCGGAACCTTTCAGGCACTGCCAAACCTTCCGCTCCTGCTGTCGAAGGAAAGGTAGGGTTCATCCCAAGGGGTTCCTGTGTAAAGTGGAACAAGGGAGGATGCACAAATGAAAATTGCACGTTCAAGCATGAGGTTCCATCCAAAAGAACCCAATCCACCAAACCCAAAAGGGATTCAAGTCGGGGACGTTCACCATCACGGACCCAATCTCCCAAAGGTAAGGGCAAGAAGAAGGAGTGCATTTTCTGGAAAAGGGGAAGATGTGAGCGGGGCGACAAGTGCAATTTTTCGCACAACGGCCCTGCTGGGAAGCCGAGACAAGCTACCCCTGCAAGATCCAATTCAAGTGGGAAGAAAGGGGACAAGAAATCATCAAAGAGTCCTGGCAGGAAGTCATCAAGAAGCCCTGGCAAACCTAAAAGCCCCAGAAACCAGATCGCCCAAAGGGAACAAAAACAGTTCCAGCAGTGGTAAGGCAACTCCAGCAGCTGTCTGTTTGGTCGCGTCAATGCTTGCATCCGTGGCTAGTGGTTTTGCAGTCGATCCCGCAAAGGTATGCTGTCCAAGCATTGGCATCCGCTTCTCCGATGAGGTTGATGTGCACCGGATCGCAGCCCGTGGGAACATGTGGCCAATAATCAATAGTGAGCCAAAGAATAGAGCCACTTATCCATGGGGTCACAAGTTTGACATTGACCAACAAGCTGTTAGCGATTGTGCTTTGTCTGCCACTATGCTATCCGGGGCTGTTGAGAACTCTTTGAAAGGTATCAATGCCAGATGTAACTATGAATGTGATACCGAATTTGGCTGTGATTACTGCATTCCCAAAGGCATTGTTGCCGCCCCTGCCGAGTCTAGGGAGATGATAGAAGGATCCATTGATTTGCAGCTCGATTGGATTGCCGACACAGGCAGTGCCCAGGATCTTGTTTCTCAAGGGGAATTGCCGGATGATTATGGGTATTATACTCATCCAATCCAATTCGAATGATGACTGCTAATGGTGAAAGTTCATCCATGAAACAAGGAAAAGTTTTTGTCCCGAGATTGGGGAAAACGGTGGGCCCATACCTAGTCAAGAGTATTCCAGCCGTGCTATCAGTCGGCATGAGATGTATTGACGATGGTTATGATTTCATTTGGAAGGGTTCGAAGGGTGAGGAACCATATTTTGTGAAACCAGATGGTAAAGTGGTCCCATTGACCGTGAATGACTACGTACCCTACCTTGCTGCCAAGCCAGGACGTCTCACCGCTGCACCTGCCAAGAAGGTTGCACGCCGGGAGGCCGTGCCGGTCGCCGACGTGGAGCCAGATAGGGATCCAGGGGAGTTCATTATCCATATTGAAAGGGATGATCCCCCTCTCGATATTGATGGTTTTGTAGCTGAGATGGAAGAACTAGCTTCAGTTGATCCCCCGAAGGGAACGCCTAGACCAGAAGGTTCTAGACCTGATGTTGTGCAATTGGAACTATCGGGCAAGAAAAAGGATGAAGACAAAGAGTCATCCAGCCCTCCGGAACAAAAGGCCTTTGTTGTAGACTTCTCATCAAAACGGAGCCAAGGTGAACAGGCGCTTAGAGATGAAGCAAAATCTAAAGTTATTTACTTTGTCATTTGCCCAAGAACCCATATTGCAAGACCTGTCAACAAGCCAAGATGTTGAAACCCCCATCCAGAGTATCCGGGGGGTCTAAACACATTGACGCCGAAAGATTTGCAGAGCATATCACTGCAGACTTTCTGATTGCCGCCACCGAAGAAGAGGCGGGGCTTGATGGAGAACAGGTCGCAATGGTGGTGAAGGATGTGGCCACCGACTTCATGTATATCCACCCCAGCGGTAGGAGAACCGCCAAAGACGCAGTTTTAGCATTAAAGCACTTCATAGAACATAATGATGAAGTAGGCATTATGTACAGTGACAATGCTCCTGAACTTCTGAGCGCATTGAAAGACCTCCAATGGAGACATGTGCTAAGTAAGGAGTACATTTCAAAGTCCAATGCAATTGCCGAAAGATCCATTAGATCAGTCCTTGAAGGTGCTAGGGCGAATCTCCACCAAGCAGGGTTACATCACATGCACTGGCCACCTCCTTCACTCCATTGGTGCATGATGCAGAATGTCATGTCAAGAACTGGGTCTGACACTCCCTGGAAGATTCGTTTTGGGGAAAACTTGGTTGTCGTCAAAGGTCCATTGATACCGTTTGGTTGTCGTATCGACTACTGGAATGGTCCCAGGAAAAGACGGTTAAAGATGGACTCAAGTTCGAAGCTACATCAAGTGAAGTTATCTTCATGGGGTACGCAATTCATCTTGAATTCATGTGGAAAGAAGAATTCTTTGTTGCATCTTTGAAACAACTAATTGACAATGCATTCGACGAACCCGCACAAATCATGAGAGTAATCAAGATCAATCGAGTAGAGGATATCGTCTTTCCCCTAGCCAACCGGCCAGCTCAAGTCAAGGGCATTGCATCCGATGAGCAAGATGACGACGACGGGGTCGATCGCGACCTCTCCGATCAAGATGCAAAGCCTGCGCGGGAGCCAGAGCCGACTGTGAAACAAATTGAAGACGGGGAAATGCCTCAATCATCAAGCGCCAGTGCTGTCTATAATCCGGGATGGCTAGGTTTTCTCAGACATGTTGACAACCGAGAGGGTTGGTATGAATATGCCGATGCTCACATAAATGTCAAGGAGTTCTCTGAGAATTTCATCGGGCCTACTAGCAAGTTCAAAACTGAAGAATTTCCCTTTCGAACTACTTGCTATAAATTGGATGGAGTATGGCATGTGCTTGAATCCAATCTGAGTATTGATCCACCTGACGGGGACTTGACCGAGGGAACACTACCATGTGAGGTAATGACCACTATCTTCTCAAAAGAACCCATTGAACTTTGTGAGAAGCCTCCGGAAGTGATCCCAGAACCCGTTGAGGAGGGCGACAACTTAGTTGAGGTCATTAACCCAAAGACTGGTGAAGTGGAAAAGATATCAAAGGATGATCCCACTTTCTATGATGCGGGGGGATTCAAGGCTAGAAGATATAGCAAATCCAGTAAACCAAGGGACATTCCACCCTTTGTTTGGCAAGCAATTGTCTATCAAGGCCAGACGTGTTGCCATCCGGGAGGAACAGGTCAAAATCGCCGCCAAGGAAGCCGAGAAGAAACTCAAGGCAAGATCCGAGGCCGAGTTGAAAAGACTTGAGAAGAAGAAACCCGGAGTAACAAGTATCATCAATCAACTCCACAGTGCATATGAAGAATGTGATGTTCCCATCATGCCTACTTGTGCCTACTCTGAACAACGGCATCGTGTCAAGCTAGCCAGGGTTAGTATCCAAAGTGGTGAAAGGGCTATCAACACCTTAGTAGCCAGACCCGTCAACAGAAAGGAGATCAGGTCCAGTCCCAAGGCCCAAGAGGCATTGGATGTTGAATGGAATAAACTGGTCAAAAAGACGGCCTGGTTATATGACACGGTAGCCGAATGGAAGACTGTTTCAGATAAGGCAAAGAAATCTGGCAAGAAAGTTCATGTTGGTAAGGTATTTGAAATCTGTGTTGAAATGGGCAGTGAACTCCCCGAAGGTCATAAGCTTAGAAAATTTAAGGGGAGAACTGTTTTCCAGGGTAACAATGTGATGGATGAAAACTCTGACACAGCTTTGTTTTCGGAGTTAGGGTCGTCACCAGCTACCATGGAAGCAGGTAAGGCTGTCGACGCGTACGGATCCCAACCGGGCCATACAGCTGAACAAAATGATGGGGTACAAGCATATACTCAGGCACTAATGGAGGGTATTGAGACATGGGTTGAAATTCCCCGTGATCGTTGGCCTAAAGACTGGGTTGGAAGATTTGTAAGGCCTGTGGTACTATTGAGAATCGCATTGTACGGGCACCCCGATTCGGGGGGTCTGTGGGAGCGCCATTGTGAAGCTATGCTCCAAGCAGTGGGATTCATAATGCCAGATCCGGAAGGCTGGCCGTCTGTATTCTTTCATCCTGAACTCAAGCTTCTGCTAGTGGTATATGTCGATGACTTCAAAATGGCTGGACCCATAGAGTCAATGTCGAAGGGCTGGAAACTCATTGCATCCAAGATTGACATGGACACGCCCGGGCAAGTTAATCGATATCTTTTCTTGCGATCATGTTCAAGAAAAGAATGTTTTCCTTTCTAAAGATGATCATCCGTTTGCCTACCTTTTCGACAAGTCACTGCCTGACCCGGCCGCGAAATCCGCCGCCGCAGCGCACAGGACTCAAGAATTTTGGGAAGTCGAGCCAGGACGGGGAGTATATACATTCGACACCACTGTCAGCCCCGAAAGGGATACTACGTGCCTGACGAAGATGTCATCCGAGACTGTGAGTTGTCGAGCATCCGTTATACCGATGCAATGTGCAGCTCACCGGAAGGTGATGCCATTTCTGAATGGGATCAATATGTTGATGAGTCAGGCAGGTTAACCCAGGGAAAGAAGCATGCCAACATGTGGGTGGGCGCAACATACTTGTTTACCAAGAATTGTGCAGATCCCAAGGCCGCACTGGCATCAATTAAGAGGGACAAAGGTGAAGCCAAAAAGAAAGCCAGAGCACAAGGTTTTTCATACTTAGATCAACTATTTGAAGATCAACCGTGTATGACAAAACCAGTCACAGTCATGTTGTACGATATGAAGCCCTTCTTGCAATCATGTGTTGACCGATATGTCCAACTTGCTGGTAGGGATGCCAAGCCGATGAAAAAGGTTGCTACACCGTTCCACGAAGAACGTATAGCTAGGCCCGTCACAGATGAGTCTGAAAAGAAGGGAGTACTTGCCCCAATAGCAGCAAGAATATTAATGAAGATATTATTTGCAGCACGAATGGCAAGATACGACCTCCTTCGAGCTGTCCAAGGCTTAGCAGCTCGTGTGACTAAATGGTCGGCTGATTGCGACCGAGCATTACATCGACTTGTCTGTTACATTGACACAACAATAGATGTGAAGTTGAAGGCTTTCAAAGGTGATCCTTTGAGCAAGTGCCGTCTGTGGTGTTTTGCTGATGCAGACCATGCCGGGGAATACGATAACCGTAATACCACCGGTTGTTTCCTTGTACTAATTGGGCCGAATACGTACTTCCCATTAACGGCATTCTCCAAGAAGCAGACATCCGTGTCCATGTCCAGTACTGAGTCTGAAGTAGTTGCAGCAAACATATCCCTGCGTGCTGTAGGTCTACCTTCCTCCGGTTTATGGGCGTACCTCCAGAACGCGGGGGGAGATGACGGGAGGATTGCCGAACACTTCAATGACAACCCAAAAGGAGAAAGATGGTGAGTACTGGGAATTCATAAGACACAGACGTCTTCTAGTGAGAGTGCATCCCAAGAGTAGATCATCCCTGTTTGACCCGACATCTAGTAAAACGATTCCTTTGCCAGTTCATCGCCTTGGCAATGCAAGGACAACGTTGATGGTCACCAAGGATGGCATCGACTTCCGTCAGGACCATCGGAGACGGAATCGAAGTTCTACATCGGGAGACATCTGGGAGGGCAAGACCTACTTCAGGGTCTACGGCCCGTACGAGGTGGACTACAACGTGGAGTCTCATGAGCTCAGAGAAGCACTCACAGATTGGGAATTCATAGGTATGGAAAGAATGGGTGAAAATATGATTTCCCTTTTTCCCCCAAAGAGCCTTGAAGGAGTTTTCGTTGAAGACAATCAGGCAACAATTAAAGTCTTGGAAAATGGCAAGTCCCCAACTTTCAGACATACCGACAAGACTCAACGGGTCAACTTATCTTGGTTAAGTGAGCAGTTTAAGAGACGGTGGTATAAACTGGTTCATGGACCTTCTATGATGCAGGCTGCGGACATCCTTACAAAGCCTTTCACAAACTCCGAGAAATTTGCTTTGATGTTATTGTCCCATGTCCAGGTCATCCCCAAGTGTCCAAAGAACGAGAAGTTAAAAACCACCGGACCAAACCAGGCTGCTGCCGCGCCTGACTGCTCGAGGGAACTCCGAGCCGGTCCGAAGCCTAATCGATTGTTGGTGGAGGTCTGTTGCCACGAGGAATCCAGGTTAAGTGAATCCCGTGAAGTGTCAAAGGGTTGCCACATCTTGCAGTTTACTGAAAAGAGTGATCTCTTCGATGTGAATGTTCGAAAGGAAATTGCCAGACAAATCAATGAGTTTGATGGTGAAGTACTTGTCTGGGTCAGTATACCTTGCACGGGGGGGACATCATGGTCGTTTGTGAACCTTAAACACCCCTCAGCTGCGGCCAAAGTCAGAAGGCATGTTAAGATCTTCCATGGACTTTGGAAAGCCTTCCTGCATTTTATGTCGTTGTTGAAGAAAGAAGTATATATTTATTGCAATTGAATGGCCCCGAAATTGTCGATACTGGAAGTTGAGAAAGGTTGCACAGTTTCTGAACTCAAGACAACTGATTGCATTCAATTTCCACGGATGTATGGTCGGAATAAGAAACAAGGACGAAATACCAATTAAGAAGCCTTGGACCATTGCCACAAATTTGCTATCATTGGGGTGTGAGCTTTCGAAGTTCCAATGTGACCACTCACATGAACACGTTCAAGGAAGAGGCAAAGATCTTAAGGCCACAGAAAGGTACACGTTCATCATGACGGACCTTGTTCACTCGGTCTTCCGATCAGCTACTTTTGAAGCTCACCACTCGCTTGTTGCAATTCGCCTTTGTCCTCTGACTGTCATGGCTGGACCACCTGAGAACGCTGAGACGCTGGCGCACCATGTTCCTGACGATGAGAAGGTCACGGTGTACCAACGGATCATCCAGTGGGAGAACCGCCTGAAAGAGCTGAGGTCCTCTTGCATTTCTGTCGCATATGAAGACGCCATTGCAGGGGTTCAGACGCTCGGCGGGAGCCAGCAGCCGGTGGACATCATCATTGATACGTGCCTTTGTTCGGACATCGAGAAGAATTCCAAGTCCTACAAGGGTATCCTCAAGCTTTTTGAAGCTGTTCCCCAGTGTGCTCGTGATCGGTGATTCCTCCACTGCCCTGGTCGACTATCCGGATGATCCCAAGAAACGGAAAGTGATCAGCGTGGGGGAGATTCTTGCACAATCGCCGCCTACTGGTGTGCGCAAAGTCCGTTGGAAAATGCGTTGGGGACAGGGACTCGGATCCATCAACACGGGAATTTGGGAAGCTATGGATGAAATTGCTGCCAAATGTGCTGATGAAGGAATCCCCCAAATCCCAACACTCATCCTCATCGGTTGGGCAGGTAATGATGTTTACGGAGATTATGGATACCGTGGATGCAATTGGATCCATCAATCCCGTTACAGCAAGACACCTGCCGACTGGAAGGTCGCTGCCGAATTTGTGGAGAAGCAACATGCACGGGTGATCAATGCAATGGATGATCTCATCAAGTTGCGGCGTCACACCTTGATCCGTGACATTGTTGTGTTTGGATGCGGTGATGCAGACGCGTATGGTCTGCCACCATCCTATGCCATCGAGATGGGCAGATGCTTTGAGCACCTCATCAAAGGAGGCATTCGATGTGTGTCGACGTGTATGCCTTCGATGGCCAGCATCCGCTATGATCGCCTTCACATGACTGACCTGCCCCTCAATCGCACTCTCATGATCAAATTTTTGAGATCAATGGCGAGGGCGCGCATTATCGTCATGAAGATTGAAGAACTGGAACAAGTCCTGAGGCAGAAGGCATCATTTCTTGATCCTGACCCAGAAGAACGCATGAAGATTGTGTACCAGTACCCCATGGCGCAATTCAAGTTTGCCCTGTCCAAGACCACCCAGGTGCGGGAGGCTCTCAATCCTGTGGCATTGCCTACTTCGCTTGCCCAAGAGGCCCAAACTGCAGATGAGCAGATCATGGACCACATGGCCGAGCTGAATGAGGTTGCAGAGGATGAAGCCACCCGGGAGGGTGCGCCGAAGGCAAATGACTTTACTGAGGTGAGGAGGAAGTGCGTCTGAGACAACATCTTCAGGAGGACTTCGACAATGCAGCTGACGCAGATTGGTCACCAGTTCACAGTGAAGCCACCGAGAACATTCCAGGAATTGACGAGTGGGAGACCGTCGACGACACTCGCCCCGACATCGTTCACAACATCTTTGACCGAGACGACAATGTCGAGGGTCACACTGAGGTGGACTACGGGGCGGACAATGATGATGGAATCGAGGTTGTTGATGAGTTTCCTGAAGCTGTCACTCTCCCGGAGGACGCCATGGACGTGGACAAGAACGAGGCCGAGACCAAGGACGATGCCGAGACTCGATCTGGACAATGTCATGGTGATTGAAGAGCCAGAGACCGGCCACCCTGAGGTTGAGGGCCTGCCTGAAGAGTCCAAGGCGCCTGAGATTGCGGAGGCCACTGCCGGGGGGGACCCTGTGCCTGATGACGTTGTTGAGACAAAGGGTGACGTCGAAGAGACCAAGACTGTCATCGATGTTGAAGACACTGTCACAGCAGAGGGACCGAAGCTCGCCGGAAGGCCTGCAAACATTGCTGAACATGCATCATCATCGGACCAGCCCAAGCCAGAGGCGAAGAAGATGCCTTTGAGCCATCACACGGCGAAGGCCCCGGCTGGGAAGATCGACGATGCTGCAAAGACCAAGTTGGAGCAGGCAAAGGAGAGACTTGAAGATGCAGTGTGGCTTGATCCCACCGACTTGAACGGCAGGATCCCATACAAAAACATCAATGCCAACGGCCGTCTCCGTGAAATCCCAGAAAAAAAGTCAAAGTATCTCCGGGGGCATGCACTTGCTGATGGCCTCCCGTCGCCGGACATGGACTTCACCAACTTGTCGATGGACTGGATGGAGATCCGCAACCACTTGTGCAACAAGATCCGCAATGTCGTCGACTGGGAGATCCTCGTGGCATGGAAAAACAGGGTCTATTTGGGCAAACCCTTGCAGCGGGCTTTTTCAGCCATGCTGACGATTGCGAAAGCTGTGCCATGCAAAAACGGTCTGCAAGAAGCAGCATGTCTTTTCCTGCCATGAACTGAACCACAAGTTTGTTCTACACTAGACAATGAAGATCATTACCAAGAGTAGCTGCAAGAGAGAGTTGGCAAAATCCGGCTCAATGCACGGCGTCATCCGTACAAATATTTGTGTGAATCACAACAACTGTCCAGATTCCGGTAGGCAGCACATGAACACAACATACAGATCCTGGAACATCAAAACCTGAACAAGCACTTCCAAGGATAAAATCAAGGCCAACATTCTTGCTTCTCGGTGCAGATGGCGTGCACTGCCACATGTGAGACTTTCTTGTGTGGACGCCGGTTCGTTTAATTCCAGCTCTTCGCTCCAAAGTGAACGGAGTTCGCTTGCGTTGGCGAACTTCTGTTGATGCAGGCCGCTTGAACTTGCGAATTCTTTCCTTGTCACGTTTTTTCTGCACAAGGCGCTGCAATGGTTCTACTCCGCTTTCGCGTTGCTCCTGCAGAGTGGCTTCGTTGTAGCTGCCGCCAGGACCATGGCGTGAGGCATTTGCACTGTTGTAGGCCAATGCAGCGCTGTTTGGTGGCTAAGCAGCTTTCCGATCGTTTGCATACCCAGTTTCAAAGCAAGGGTGCTTCGGTGCATCTGCTGCACCTGTTTGTACCATGCATTTAGCTCTGCATGCAGTGCCTCGTTGGCAGTTGTTCCGCTCGGGAGAAGGATCCTCCGAGATGCAGGCAAAAACTGTCGGTAGCGTAAGTTGTTGGTCAGCCATTCGACTTTGTCTGCAGCTGTAAGTTTGTATAAGAACTTTGCCACAGTGAACTTCGAACCGTCAATCTTTTTCTGCATATCATCTGAATGCAGCGCTGCTAAAGCAGCCACTGCTTCTATGAACTGAATGCGAGTCGGCCAAATCAGAAGCTGCTCAGCACTCTGCAAAATCCGGCGGGCTCGGGCTTTAGACATGGACACATCCAAGATGTGCTGCCGCAGATTAGCTTCTTGCCGTACCTCAGGCACAGGCCCGCCTGCGTAGAAAGGGCCCCAAATGTTGCTTTCTACATTCGGGTCGTGCGCCGTGAACTTCACGAAGAAAGATCGCAGCAATCTGGAACCAGCTGATCTTTTCCCTACCAATGCCTGCTCGTACTTCATGGCTGCATGGGTCGGATCCAACGACAAGGCTTTCAAGTTGGGACACACATTTGTCAACTCAGCCAGCAAATTTTCGTTCGGACTGTCTGTGGCCAAATGTTCTACTTGCAGAAGGCCTGCCTGGGGCAAACAAGTCTGCAAGCAAGCGACGATGTGTGGAGGGCTTTCTCCGACAGAAGGCTCTAATGCAAGAACGGCCCCACTGCGACCTCGCACAGACAGCACCCGCGTGTAAGCCTCACCGTCCTGCATGTTTGTTCAGACAATATTTGTTAACACGAAGACAGGAGACAACCTCAGAAGCGACTATTGATTCAAAAATGCTACAAGTTTTGCTTAACATGGTCCTGAAATGGAAAGCTCGCCCTCACACCAGCAAGCATTGAAGTTCGCTTGGCCCATCACCGGCAAGCAAACCTTGAAGGTGCCATCCACGGACAAGTAGGAACATTCACCATGCGCAATTGCTTTCTCCAGCAAATCGGCCCGGAGACTTTGGCATGCGGCCGATGAAAAAATATCTTCCACAAGGGGCCACCATGCATTGACATGTGTTGGTAAGAGCGTTGCGATGTGGTTGCCTGCGTTCAATGCCTTCACCAGTAGTCGAGGCCGCAGCGCTGCCGCCTGGACACCGGCACGGGGTCACTGTCACGGACATGTTGCTTTTGCAATACAACCTAGACCTGGCCTTGAACAATGACACTGCATGTCTGGTCACACCGGCCTTTCCATGGTGAAGCAGCATTTCTTGCCACACCTGTTCAGCAAAGGAATGGGTGTACCACAGTCGTCCAACTCGGCGAGCAGTGACGCCTGCCTTTAAATATTCAGCATGCACCACCTTAGGTCCAGATCCATCCAAAAGCAGCCGGATGTGCTTGTCGATGGCATTGCATTTTGCAGACAGGGCTGGTCGAACAGATCGGCGCAACACATCTGCAGACCTTTGGAGATAGTTCCGGCCTCTGCGTCGGTGCAGCTGGTCCGCATCATGGAGAGCGATCACAATACTTAGCTGTTTCGTTCCTGAACAACAGTATTGCTGTCTCCTGCTGTGATACCTGCGCGCATGGCGCTCCCAGTGATCTCGGCGATGGAACGTGCGAAAAGGACACAGTGGACAAGGCATGGTGCCTCTACTCTTCCAATCAGCTGACTTGGTCACGCACTCGTCAACCTCTGCCTGGAGCTTGCCTAGTAAAGCCTCTTCCACAACAACGGCCCCTTCCTCGTCCAACCATTCGAAGGGTTCCTCTTCCTGCACTCCACCTTCCTTCAGGATACAACTTTCTGCAAGCATCTCATCACAGGATTCCGCGACCGTTTCCTCCTCACTGCTCCCAAGTCCAGCAGCCTTTCGAGAGCTTCATCCAAGTCCTCCGATTTGTCTGCCTGCAACCAAAAACCTACAGAGGTGGAAGCATCAGTTCCTCGCAACAAAGCGTCGGTGAAGCTAGCCACGCTTAGCCGATACACACCATCAACATCCCACATAGTGACCTGCTGACCAACCTCTTCTGACTCCTGCGTAACATGCACTCCCACACAATGTGGCCGCCCACCATTTTCACAATGTAGTAGGAACTTGCCTTCGGGCACTTCCCCGTCCGTCAGCAAGGCTACGGAGAAAGAACAGCCAAACATGTTCATGCATTGTCTGTAAGTGCGCGAGCCACGCTGCTGCATGTAGACATATGTAGACTTTGTTTTGGTCTGTCCCATTGTTGAGCATATACATGTGACCTGGCTCCAGCATTTCCAGGCACGCCAGCGCATGTGGAATGCAGTTCCCTGCTTTGCACAGCACGTCGTCAGCTGCGTAAACAGCAGGACCTGCGACGGCAGCTTCTTTCATGGCCTGCAGTACAAGCTTGTGAGTCTTTTCCCGAATGCGGACTTCGAAGCCTGTCATCCGCTTGATGTAGGCTTCACTCTGCGTGCAGACATCTGCTATAGAAACAGCGTCCACAGTGCTAATCCGGACCCCATCATAATGCAAAGAGAGGTGCTGAGGGTGAAAGGTCTCCATCAAGAATTGCACCCAATGTTATCTAATTTCAAGAGGAATGAAAAGCATGTTTTCTGATGATTCAGCACGGGTAGGTACATATGACACTTTCTATGGGTACGGTACAGTGGGTACAGTGGGTACGGTACGGTGGGTACGGTGGGTACGGTACGGTGGGTACGGTGGGTACGGTATACGGAGGGTACGGTGGGTACGGTACGGTGGGGTACGGCTATACGGAGGGTACGGTGGGGGTAGGTACGGTACGGGTGGGGTGGGTACTGGTGGGTACGGTGGGGTACGGTGGGTACGGGGTAGGTACGGTGGGTAGCGGTGGGTACGGTACGGTGGGGGGTACGGTGGGTACGGTACGGGGGTACGGTGGGTACGGGGGGTACGGTGGGTACGGTGGGTACGGGGGGTACGGTGGGTATGGTACGGGGGGTACGCTGGTGGGTACGCTGGGTACGGGAGGTACGGTGGGTACGGTACGATGTTACGGTGGGTACGGTACGGTGGGTACGGTGGGTGCGTACCTGCGCCCACCGTACCGTATACCCACCGTACCCACCGTACCGTACCACCGTATACGCACCGTACCGTACCCACTGTACCCACCGTACCGTACCCACCGTACCCACCGTACCGTACCCACTGTACCCACCGTACCGTACCACCGTACCCAACGTACCGCACCCTTCACCGTACAATCATTTTTGAGGACCGTACCCCCCCACAGAGCATTACTCTTGGGACCCAATGAGAAAGAATAAAATCTTCACAGGCAGTGTAGAGGTATGATAGAAGTGACCCTTCTGGATGGGTTTTTTTGCTATCCTGCAGAAAGGCGCGATACTCATCAGAAAGACACGAAATAGCTACACATTTGCAATACACCGATTTTTTTTTCAAGTTGTGTACAAAGTCCAGCTTTTGCAATTCTGGCGACACAGACCCGCCGTAGAAAGTGGAGACGAGCAACTGCTTTCCACGCGAGCCAGGTAGAGACAAAATTTCCGCACAAACCCGTGCGCGGTTTTGGGCGCACAAATCTAAAGCTTCCCGCGCCTCTGCAGGCATGGCCGGATCCACATCGAGTTTCTCCAGCAACTGCGCTATCAAGGTGAAGAGGCTGTTTTCAATGTCTAGGTCGTGCGTGTGTGGCAAAATCACAGCTTGCACTCGTCGACTCATTCTTTGTGCGCTAAACTCCGAAGCCTGCTTCCGAGTGCGAAGCGTGGTGGGCCCAGAATAGTGGTAGCTGCACGTTACTGAAGCCAAAGCGCCCTTAGCCTTGCTTTTCTCTCCTTCCTCTGTTTTCACCTCTTCAATCCTGTGCGCGGTTCTTCTCCTTTTTGTTGTTGCGTGAAACTTCTCCAACAAACCATCTCCATGTTTCTCTGCATCAAGAAGATGCTGAGCTTTGCCTAGCATGTCTGCCTTTCGTTGCTTCTTTTGCGCTGTCGGCTTGCCAGCTTTCTTGTGCTTTGCTGTGCTCATGTGCTTCCAAAAAGCTGCAAAGATTTGAACGTTCTCTCGACGATGAAGGTGACTGTGCAAGTACGTCGCAAAAGCCTCAACATCATATGACTCCGGAAGCTGCAGATCACATTCCCGGACCCTGTGCTGAATCACTGTGTCCAGACTGGTCTTCAATGTCAGGCATGGTACGAAGACTTCGGATGCCTTTCCTCCGGCAGCGGAGCAAGCGCACTTGAGGACAAAGTTTCTCGCCAGCAGTGATTCCAAAGTAGCAACTTTTTGCCACATTCGGGCCTCCTCGGACGTTCATGTTCTGCAAGAAAGCTTGTGACGGAAACAGTCTTTTCCTGATCAACAAAAAGTCAACCATTGCTTTCCGAAGTGTGAGCCAGCTCTCGCGCTCATCTACATCCTCGTCTGGTTCATCAACAACCATCACCGCCGCAGCCCTGCTTCCAACTGCCCGAACATCTTTTAGCGGCAGCCTGCAGGCAGCTCTCATTGTGTTTTCGGTCAGGCCACCATCTCCGCCCCATGTGACATAGTTTTCAATCATGTTCACACAGTCTTGCTTGCTGTACTCCGCTTCGAAGGCATGTTGAATTTGCAATCCCGCACCCACTGCAGGCGGCGACGTAAGAAAAACTGCCAGGTCAGGGTCTTTCGGAAAGACGCCGTCCTTGTGAATATCTTCGTAGGCCTCCGCAATCACATGTGGATCTTCGAAGTGGGCTTTCACTCGCCAGACGAAGGACCGCCGCAGAATGGCATTAAAATTGCGGGCGTCCACGTCGTCGAAGTGGAACATGCGATTCGCTTCTAATCGCTTCCAGCAAATGCAGTGGATCATGCGTGTCTTAAAGCTGTAGGGCTTGCGGCCAGCTATACCATCGGCAGACGCGAATTTCTTGAAGAGATCTTCGCGCAGCTTTCCTGAGGACAGTGTAAAACACACTAGGCACCTTAACATTGAGACTTTGGCGTTTAATGGCGTCTGACCCGGAAACCTGGGAAACCCATGCATCTTTGGTCACAAGCACGAACCACCACACTCAATTCTACATCAGAAAGTAGACTCGCTGCCAAGGCGCTCCCAGTTCCAGGCGTCTCTTGGCCAGTCAAAATCATGCATCCGTTCAGCTGCTCAACCTGTTTTCGCATTTCCTCCTCGTTGTACCATATGTTCGGGTCGAAGAATGCGAAATTGTGAACGTACATGGCTTCCAGGTGCGTGGAGTATAAGGACTGGCCAACGCCCCCACTCGACAGGCCGATGAAGAGGCGAACGACATTGATGCCTCGTTTGGCTAATGCCTGTGCCGCCTGGCCACATTTGAAAACGTCAATGTTGCCCCAAAAGGTTTGCGCATAAAATTTTCGCAGGCGATCAACAACATTCTGTGGAATGGTGCCTTTCAGGCAGTGCGGAATGCGCAAATAGCAGTTTGTGAGGGCAGCTCGCTGCACCTGCTTTGCGGCAGACTCCTCAAAGTCATACTTGATGCAGCAGTCTTCATAGCAACACGCTCCTTCAACTACTTTGGGGGTATCGCACCACTCGCACATGTAGTGCAACAGTTTATCTTGTGTGAGTTCGTACGACAATTGCTTCTTTACCGCCAAGACAGTTTTGGCACTTGCTGCAGTCCATGGACCTCTGGGCGGTGCTACGTCGTCTTCCTCTCCTTTACCTTGTCCTTTCCGTGCAGAAGCATCACCTTCAAAGTTCAAACATGCATCGACACAGGCAGTGAGAAAAGCAACCTGATCACCGTCCGCTTCTGCAAACATCCGTTCAACGGCAGTGAGAAGGTTCCTCGTAGCCCTTTGTGTATTTCTAGGCATCCGGCGGAAAATTCCGTCTATATAAATGCATCAAAAACATCTGGACCCTATCATGGTCAGGAGGCACTCCTCGGTGCTGCTGAAATGCACCGCTAGGACTCTTCATGTAACAGTCACCAGAATGAAAGCGAAGGGTACGTCCTCCTTCTGCGATCCAATAAAGCAGCGCGTGCTCTCGGAGGAAGATGTCTGCTTGTCTAGCCTTTCCAAAGGCAAGGATTCCAACACACAACCGTACAATATAGTCAGGCGTATTTGCTGACATGACATCTGCCACCGAGCCTGTCCACAAGCGGACTTTGTGCAAAATTGTGTCCGATGTGTCTATCTCCTCTGCTGGCTCCAAACGAAAGATATCATTTGTGACCGCAAGGTTCAAGAAAAAGTCGTCAAAATCTTTGTCTGACGTTGCAGCCCCTGGCAACATCCTTCTGAACTTGAGTTTCTCATAAGCTTCTTCTTCGCCATTGGCAGGGTCCACCCCCTCCTGCTTAACCTCCTCTTCCGCTTCCTCTGGCTGGCCTCTGTCCTCTGCCTTCCTCTTTTTCGCTGTCGACTTTGCTGCTGTGCGTGGAGATGGGCCAATGGGCGAGCTCGCACGCGCATTTGCGGCAGAACTGCGTGCTGGTGCGCTGCCAGTCAGGGCAGGTTGGGTTGCATCTTCCTGCTCCTGCTGCTCGTCGAGGTGGTCCTCGTCTGGAAACCGAGTTTCACCTGAGCAAACGCAAGCCGTCCAACTCGACATTTGCTGCCTGCTGAACTCTAGAATAGCTGAATGAGCAATAAGCTGCTGTCTGATTTGGAAACACACTAGACTATGTAGAATGTCTGAATGGGCAACAAGGTGCTATCTCACGTCTGTCCAGGAACCCTCCTCATCCTATGCTATATATATACCCGCAACCAGCGGCTGCATCGTTTCATACGTTTCATGTTCCACCACCGATTGTGTGTTGGAGACTGTGATTCTTTGCATCCCGATGGATATATAGTACACAATATACCGCTGCCGCCGGGAAAAAACACAACTGCACGCAGCAACTTAAACCTGTTCCAGGCACCATCTTCTGCAAAGTTGGCAGCCCCACCGGAAACATCCATTGGTAACGTCCCAGATATATGAGGAGACCCGCAGCCTTGTCTTCTAATCTGGTCACGACGTAACTGCATAATAGCACAAATTTCAGCGGGCATTGCAGGGACCTCATTCACCCAAGGCCCATCTTGCAGCTCAGGGTGAAGACATACAACGAACATCGAAGAAACTACGTACCCGTAATACTTTTCCATGATGAACCGGTAAATTTTGAGTTGCAAGTGGTATTTCACACCTTGCGCATCTGGTAAGTGCTCCAACGGCTCCGCCAGTGCGCGCCAAGGGTTTTGGAACTTGTTCTGCAAATTCTTGGTGCGCTTCCAGTCAACTAGCCTGAGGCATCAACGCAGAGAATGGGGTTCCCTCTTAAACCATTTGTTCACTGCGGCACACTTTGTATGACTATCTCATTGAAACCAAGGCACACAAGGTGTCCCTTCTCGTCAATTGCTGCGAAGTCGATGCAACCTGCCAACCTCTCATCGCTAGCCCAGATGCACCACTCTGTACGGAAGGCAAGCAGAGGCCGAGTGCGGCCGACAAAGGTACGTAGCAGGTCCATCTCAGCACAAGTTCCTTTGATGGCCCCACCGTTCAAGACACACTCGCACTGGAGATGGGTCCACGTCCCTGCATGCGATGCCATCTGCGCTTTTAGGGCCCAATGTTCCCTGATTTCAGCTGGAGACATAATGTGGCTCGCAAGCAGGGCGTGTGATTCAGCAGAGCAACCATCCAATGTGCTGCGCAGACAATGGCTTGCGTGCGCTAAGTTTAGGGAAGGCTGCGCGAGAACGGCGCCCAATGCTGTCAAGTCAGGAACTTGTAAACAAGGATGAGCGAGTTTTCCATTTTTGATGCCATTCATGTACTCTACACGAGGCCAACGAGCACCAGACATCATCATCTCGATAGCGTTGTCTGCGTCAAACTCCTGGCAAATTGTTCCCAGAACTTATTTTCATCTCATTGCGGTGTTACATTCCAAAATGTTTACAACATCAATCATCTTAAACCAACAGACCCTAAGACAGTATCCGACACAGTCCTCTGAAAAGGTACAGACAAAGCTAGTAACAGAAAGATCAAAGGGCTCGTTGTCCACAAAATACTTGTGACCTTCCGACACGAAGCGGATGTGTGTGTCTCGTGGATGCGGATGACACACTTGTAGCCAATCAGAATGGAAGTCAGTTCCCAGTAAAAGTTCGGGGCAATTTGCCGGCAGCGACTCCAAGGGTCGAGACAGTGGCGGCAAGGGAATTCGCACGCCATGCCGTTGGGCGTTAAGGATGCCAGATGTTGTCGAACCATGGGAGGCATTGATGCGTCCCAGCGTCGAAACCAGCCCTGCTTCTCCTTGGCCTTCGCATGTGACTCCAAGAAGTAGGAAGCTTCTTGTGCCGTGAACCCCGCCTCCACCAGTTGTTGCAGCGTCTTGGGCGTCCTCTCTTCCAACATTTGGCGCCTCCTTAAGGCATCGGCGCGGTTGTGGCATATACGTAGCCATACTTGAGGACCTTTGTTCAAAAGAGGTTCCTCACACGCATCAGATCCGCCACAAACATCTGGTTGCTTCTGAATGATACTAAGGCGTCGCAGCAGGCCAGGACAAGTCTGATCCGCGCCGCAGCCCATGACTTGGCGTTGTATAGCGGTTTCTTGGTTTCTTTTTGTGTTGTTGTTGGTGCTGTGTGGAGCTGTTGTAGCTGTTGTTGTTGTTGTTGTTGCTGTTGTTGCTGTTGCTGTTGCTGTAGCTGTAGCTGTAGCTGTAGCTGTAGTAGTAGTAGTAGTAGCAGCAGGAGTAGTAGTAGTAGTAGTAGTAGTAGTAGCTGTAGTATTAGTAGTAGTAGTAGTAGTAGTAGTAGTAGTAGTAGTAGTAGTAGTGGTAGTAGTGGTAGTAGTGGTAGTGGTAGTAGTGGTAGTGGTAGTGGTAGTGGTAGTGGTAGTGGTAGTGGTAGTGGTAGTGGTAGTGGTAGTGGTAGTGGTAGTGGTAGTGGTAGTGGTAGTAGTAGTAGTAGTAGTAGTAGTAGTAGTAGTAGTAGTAGGAGTAGTAGTAGGAGTAGTAGTAGTAGTCGTCGCAGTTGTTGTTAATGTTGTTGTTGTTGTTGTTGTTGTTGTTGTTGTTGTTGTTGTTGTTGTTGTTGTTGTTACATTGCACGATTTGACTCTATTTCATATGAACTTTCACCTGCAGGCAAACAAACTCATGCACCCACCGTTTTTGCACAGCTGAAATTTGCTCTGATATGTCCAGGAAGTAATTTCCGGAAACGTTGGCTTGATGACATCTGCGATGAGCGATGTCAGTAAGCAAAACTGGCCCATGCGACGCTTTTAGCGTTTAGACTTCTGTACAATAGCACACAGATGTGCGCGGGTCACTTTGGAAGGCCTTTTATTCTTGAATACGTTCCATTTCTGCTTCGTGGCTTTGAGCTGACGACTCACTTGACTGATTTTGAAGCGTAAGGTGGCCCAGCTCCACACTCGCCAACGGCCAATCAGCAGTGGCCTGCAAAACCAGGCTCCTTGCACTGAGTCTCTCCACCATTCCTTTTCTACTCGGTACTCTTCGCCATTGACCTTCAGCAAAACACAGGCACGCTTTTCCATGGCTTCACGTGCAGGTGGTGCTTTTGAATTTGAGATTAATCCTTTCAATGCAATTGACGAAGCAGCATCATCAGATTCAAATTCTCCGGCTAACAAAAAAAAGGCTGTCGTTGCGAAGCACGTTTAGGGTTTACAGTTTAAGGTTATATTTATGGTTTAGGGTTTTAGAGTTATTTTATGTTTAGGGTTAAAGCTTTAGGGTTAAGGGTTTAGCGAGCGCGCGCGAGCGCGCGTTTAGGGTTTAGAGTTAAAGGTTATATTGAGGGTTTTAGGGTTTAGAGTTATTTAATGTTTAGGGTTAGGGGTTAGGGTTTAAGGGGTAGCGAGCGCGCGCGAGCGCGCGTTTAGGGTTTAGGTTTAGGGTTTAGAGTTTAAGGTTATATTTATAGTTTAGGGGTCAAAGTTTAGCATTATTTTATGTTTACCAAGAGAGCCAACATCCCTTCAAAACGTAGGTTCTTAAAAATAAACGGGATCTTGGTAAAAAACCAGGTTCTTGCTTTTCGCTGAATTTGGTGAAAAAGTCCATCAAAGCTTTATCCATGTCGTCACCCAAGAATTGCTAAGATAGACAGCTTAAACTGCATATCAAAACAACAAAACATCCAAGAAGACCTCAAATGCATGTTTGGGATATATATTTTATGGTGCAGGCACACAGACACAAGCCGACCCCTCAGCTAAAAACTGCCAGCATTTGCCAGCCTATATTTTTCACTTATGCGCCCCAGCATCACCAAGTGATAAACCCTTCCGCAAGCCAATGCGCGTAGCATGCCTGCAGCACCCGCTGCAAGACTCTAAGAATCACCTGTGGTGGTCCTGTTCGTCTTGCGAGACGACTAGTACGTCCCACCCAGTCCTCACATACCTGAACCGAGTGGTTCAAAGGATTCAAAAAAAACTGTACATCCCTTCTTGCCAAATCAGCTTTCAAACTCCAAAAAATATGGTCCATGGCATGCCCTTTGGGCATGTGGGGAAAAAGGGCCCGGCCAAGTCTGAAACACTGGAGGGCAAGTTGTTTGTAACCCTCCAGAAATCCCAACCCAGCATTTGCAACCACCTCAGCATCATTGCGGTTCAACCACACATCGCATTCATACATTTTGCGTAGGCACATGCTGATTCTCTTGGAAGTCTCCAGAGCAAGTCTCATGAGGTCATCCTCCTCAAGGTTTTGTTCTGATGCCCAAGCTTCAAAGAAACAACACAACTTCGTTGTTACGTGACCCTTGGACCATTGCCCATTTGCATAGGTGCCTGTGTCTGGCCAACCCAGAAGCGAACGAGTGATGGAGTAGATGTATGCATATTCATGGTTTTCTTCAATCCAGTTGAGCCACAAGGAGGATAGTTGTTCCAAACGAGCATCTACGTTTCCGGCCCACATGTATTCACTAGCCAAGGCCAAACACCCAGCTACAAATGACTTTCCCACTCCCAGGTGAAAACTGTGGAATAAGTCATAGGTATAGAAGGCTGCACGTTCCCCTTCTATGTATGGGACTCTGTTCAACGCAGGTTCACCAACAAAGGGACTTTCCACATGCATGGTGGCCCACCAGTCTGGAACAGTGTTGGAGCGATAGTTTTCCCATGGTACACCTGGTTGGCCACCCCGGCATATGTGGCATATGCCAACTTGTCTCGATCTGATAGTCACCGGCCGTTTTGGGCAATTGGCGTAGCTCCGGCCTAGCTGGCCAGCCTTCACCAGCCACTGCCAGTCCCCGCAAACCTGCAAACAGCAAGCTGTGAAGTGATGCCCATTTTTATCACGAAGCCCTTCTTCCAACATCTGACAACATTGCCTAGCAGTGAAATCCAAAATTGACTTCAGTGCACACTCGTCCTTGAGCATTTTGGGAAGTACTGCCGTGATAAATCGATGGATAAATGTCGATCCACTGTAGTTGAGGCGCATTTGGTCATAAGCCCGGTGTTTGCGCTTCTGATTCGCTTGTTGGGTTCCGTACCCTATGTAGGAATAAAAGCTGAGAACCAGAAACCCACTTTTTTTTCTTCCTCTTCCCTCATCGCCGTGGACCATCAGCGGAGCACAGCGACTGAGGTCCAAGCGATTTGAATCAGCAAGTTTGAAGACTTCATGGGTTGGCCGCAGCTTGCGGAAACGTTTCCAAAACTCCAACAAAATGGACCTCTCTCTAGGAGGGTCAGCCTTTCTTAGGCCACACAGTAGATGCCACACATTGTAATCCACCAAAAACCGCAGCCAAGACATAATTGCAAGCACTTTGATTTCACCGCTGTACATGGTCCCTGGTGCCTTTGGTAGGGATGTCATGTCAATTGGCAAAGAAAGTTTGTAATCCTTCGCAACAACTTTGTGGACATCCCGTTCTGAATGGCCCTCTCTGCACTTGGCCAAAGACCCTAGCCCTGGTGACTTTCGAGCCCCCTCCTCGCCAATGTCATCCACAACACCTCTTGCAGTCCTGAGTGGCGAGGGGCTCACTTTGGGCATAAATTCGGGCTCACTTAGGGCATAAATTTTCGAGGTTCACTTTGGGCATAAAATGGGCTCACTTTGGGCATATCTGGCTCACTTAGGGCATATCTGGGCTCACTTAGGGCATATCTGGGCTCACTTCAGGCATATCCGGGCTCACTTCAGGCATAAACCTTTAGGATTTATATCTTGTTGCACTCAATGTAAGAAGAGCCCCGACACCTTTAGGATTTTTAAGTTGTCGCATTTAATCTGAGAAGAGCCACGACCCCTTTAGGGTTTATATGTTGCTGCACTCAATGTAAGAAGAGCCACGACACCTTTAGGGTTTATATGTTGTTGCACTCAATGAAAGAAGAGCCACGACACCTTTAGTGTTTTTATGTTGTTGCACTTAATCTAAGAAGGGCCACGACCCCTTTAGGGTTTATATGTTGTTGCACTTAATCTAAGAAGAGCCACGACCCCTTTAGGGTTTATATGTTGTTGCACTTAATGTAAGAAGGGCCACGACACCTTTAGGGTTTATATGTTGTTGCACTTAATGTAAGAAGGGCCACGACATCTTTAGGGTTTATATGTTGTTGCACTTAATGTAAGAAGGGCCACGACACCTTTAGGGTTTATATGTTGTTGCACTTAATCTTAGAAGAGCCACGACCCCTTTAGGGTGTATATGTTGTTGCACTTAATGTAAGAAGGGCCACGACACCTTTAGGGTTTATATGTTGTTGCAAGTCCATGTAAGAAGAGCCCCATACCTTTAGGATTTATATCTTGTTGCACTCAATGTAAGAAGAGCCCCGACACCTTTAGGATTTTTAAGTTGTCGCATTTAATCTGAGAAGAGCCACGACCCCTTTAGGGTTTATATGTTGCTGCACTCAATGTAAGAAGAGCCACGACACCTTTAGGGTTTATATGTTGTTGCACTCAATGAAAGAAGAGCCACGACACCTTTAGTGTTTTTATGTTGTTGCACTTAATCTAAGAAGGGCCACGACCCCTTTAGGGTTTATATGTTGTTGCACTTAATCTAAGAAGAGCCACGACCCCTTTAGGGTTTATATGTTGTTGCACTTAATGTAAGAAGGGCCACGACACCTTTAGGGTTTATATGTTGTTGCACTTAATGTAAGAAGGGCCACGACATCTTTAGGGTTTATATGTTGTTGCACTTAATGTAAGAAGGGCCACGACACCTTTAGGGTTTATATGTTGTTGCACTTAATCTTAGAAGAGCCACGACCCCTTTAGGGTGTATATGTTGTTGCACTTAATGTAAGAAGGGCCACGACACCTTTAGGGTTTATATGTTGTTGCACTTAATCTAAGAAGGGCCACGACAGCTTTAGGGTTTATACGTTGCTGCACTTAAGCTAAGAAGGGCCACGACCCCTTTAGGGTTTATAGGTTGTTGCACTTAATCTAAGACGGGCCACGACATCTTTAGGGTTTATATGTTGTTGCACT
>CAMXCT020004708.1:0-31046 GCA_947184155.2 Cladocopium goreaui
CAAAGAAAGAGTTCGTCAGGGAAAGAGTTAGTCAAACCAAGAGTTAGTGAGGGAAAGAGTTAGTCAAAGAAAGAGTTAGTGAGGGAAAGAGTTAGTCAAAGAAAGAGTTAGTCAAAGAAACAGTTAGTCAGGGAAAGAGTTAGTCAAAGAAAGAGTTAGTCAGGGAAAGAGTTAGTCAAAGAAAGAGTTAGTCAGGGAAAGAGGTAGTCAAAGAAAGAGTTAGTCAGGGAAAGAGGTAGTCAAAGAAAGAGTTAGTCAAAGAAAGAGTTAGCAAAGAAACAGTTAGTCAGGGAAAGAGTTAGCCAAAGAAAGAGTTAGTGAGGGAAAGAGTTAGTCAAAGAAAGAGTTAGCAAAGAAACAGTTAGTGAAAGAAAGAGTTAGTCAAAGAAACAGTTAGTCAGGGAAAGAGTTAGTCAAAGAAAGAGTTAGTCAAGGAAAGAGTTAGTCAAAGAAAGAGTTAGTCAAAGAAAGAGTTAGCAAAGAAACAGTTAGTCAGGGAAAGAGTTAGTCAAAGAAAGAGTTAGTGAGGGAAAGAGTTAGTCACAGAAAGAGTTAGCAAAGAAATTGTTCCCTCACTGTAAATGGGATTGCAAGTGGTGCTGGTGGAGGAGTGGCCGATGGAGTTTTGGAGGAAGTCTCGCACGAAATGCGTTTTTGAGAGATAGCAGATGCACGAAAGCCTATGTTTTTCCATACAATGTGCGTCCCCGAACGTCGATGATCTACCTCTGCTGTGCGACGGGTGCGAGACGGTCTCGTGTGTGGTCGGATCATCCTCGGATCATCCTCGGATCATGGTCGGATCGGTCTCGGATCGGTTCCGCATTGTAAATGGGGTTTCAACTGTGTTTCGTCTATGTGCGGTCGACAGAATTCCATTGTGATTTGCAACTGTAGGATCGTTCCCGCAATGTAAATGGGATTGCAAGTGGTGCTGGTGGATGAGTTGCTGATGGAATTCCATTGTGATTTGCAACTGTAGGATCGTTCCCGCAATGCAAATGGCATTGCAAGTGGTGCTGGTGGAGGAGTTGCCGATGGAGTTTTGGAGGAAGTCTCGCCCGAAATGCGTTTTTGAGAGATAGCAGATGCACGAAAGCCTATGTTTTTCCATACAAAGTCCGTCCCCGAACCTCGATGATCTACCTCTGCGGTGCGACGGGTGCGAGACGGTCTCGTGTGTGGTCGGATCATTCTCGGATCATGCTCGGATCGGTCTCGGATCATGGTCGGATCGGTTCCGCATTGTAAATGGGGTTTCAAGTGTTTTTCGTGCATGCGCGGTCGACAGAATTCCATTGTGATTTGCAACTGTATAGGATCGTTCCCGCATTGTAAATGGGGTTGCAAGTGGTGCTGGTGGATGAGTTGCTGATGGAATTCCATTGTGATTTGCAACTCTAGGATCGTTCCCACTCTAGGATCGTTCCCTCACTGTAAATGGGATTGCAAGTGGTGCTGGTGGAGGAGTTGCCGATGGAATTCCATTGTGCTTTGCAACTGTAGGATCGTTCCCGCATTGTAAATGGAGCTACAATTTCCGACGCCGTTGCGCGTAGTTCTCTTGTGTTTTGCAACTCAGTCTCTGCAGATCGCATTGTAAACAAGGGACTTGCGTCAAGGTTTGCGTCTTACTGTGGCTGCATGCGTAATACTATTGTCTTTTGCAGCTGGACTTCGTAAATCGTATTGGAGTGGCTGCATGAAGGCTGCGACAGTGATTTGTCAGCAGATTTCCTCCATTTTGGCGCTAGCAATTTTCCTTTTAAAAATCCTTTTAAAAAGTGCTTCAAAATCGTCTTTTTTTCGCTCTGGCGTCGAGATCCGGTTTTGGAGCTACAATTTCCGACGCCGTTGCGCGTAGGTCTATTGCGTTTTGCAACTGAGTCTCTGCAGATCGCATTGTAATGGCTGCGTCAAGGTTGCGTCGTACTGTGGCTGCATTCGTAATACTATTGTCTTTTGCAGCTGGATCTCGGAAATCGTATTGGAGTGGCTGCATGAAGGCTGCGACATGGATTTGTTAGCAGATTTTCTACATTTTGGCGCTAGTGATTTTCCTTCTAAAATATTTTTAAAAAGTGCTTCAAAATCGTCGTTTTTTCGCTCTGGCGTCGAGATCCGGTTTTGGAGCTACAATTTCCGACGCCGTTGCGCGTAGGTCTATTGCGTTTTGCAACTGAGTCTCTGCAGATCGCATTGCAATGGCTGCGTCAAGGTTGCTTCGTGCTGTGGCTGCATTCGTAATACTATTGTCTTTTGCAGCTGGACTTCGTAAATCGTATTGGAGTGGCTGTATGCGCCACAGTGATTTGTCAGCAGATTTTCTCCATTTTGGCGTCAGTGATTTTCCTTCTTCTAAAAATCCTTTCAAAAAGTGCTTCAAAATCGTCTTGCACAACAACAGTACGTGGTTGGACGACAAAGAGTCGGACGACGAAGTTCTCCGCAGACAATACCGTCATCTCTGGGAAGCTGTGCGGTCCTTTCAACCAGAGTTTGTTGATGCTGAGATGAAGCGCAGACAAGGTCTTGCCGCAGAGGTTTCAACTCTCGTTTGACTGCCGAGGGCTGGGTGTGCGTTGTTATGAACCGCATCTGGGTGTGAATTGCTGTGCTTCAGTAGCTTCGCCTTTCATTTGACCTTGCGAACCGCAGAATGCCTCTGTCACTTGGTTTTGGTTTCTGTGTGCGTTGTTACGAACCGCACAAAAAACCATGATCGTACTGCATACATGTGACCAAAAAAAGGATCTTTCAGATTTTGGCTGCTTTCATTTTCTATTTCAAATCAACTTTTTCTGCTCTGGCGTTGAAGTGTGAAGGAAGCAGTGGGAAGTGTGAAGTGTGAAGTGTGAAGTGTGAAGGAAGCAGTGGGAAGTGAAAAGTGTGAAGTGTGGAGTGTGAAGTTTCAGTTTGGAGTGCGAAGAGCGCAGTGTGAAGTGTGAAGTGTGAGGTTTGGAGTGTGAAGGAAGCAGTGAGAAGTGAGAAATGAGAAGTGTGAAGTGTGAAGTGTGAGTGAAGTGTGAAGTGTGAAGTGTGAGGTTTGGAGTGTGAAGGAAGCAGTGAGAAGTGAGAAGTGTGAAGTGTGGACTGTGAAGTGTGAAGTGTGGAGTGTGAAGTTTCAGTTTGGAGTGCGAAGAGCGCAGTGTGAAGTGTGAAGTGTGAGGTTTGGAGTGTGAAGGAAGCAGTGAGAAGTGAGAAATGAGAAGTGTGAAGTGTGAAGTGTGAGTGAAGTGTGGGGTGTGAAGTGCGAAGTGAGAAGTGTGAAGTGTGAAGTTTGGAGTGTGAAGTTTGGAGTGGAAAGGAAGCAGTGAGAAGTGAGAAGTGTGAAGTGTGGACTGTGAAGTGTGGAGTGTGAAGTGCGAAGTGAGAAGTGTGAAGTTAGGAGTGTGAAGGAAGCAGTGAGGAGTGTGAAGTGCGAAGTGAGAAGTGTGAAGTGTGAAGTTTGGAGTGGGAAGAAGTGTGGACTGTGAAGTGTGGAGTGTGAAGTGCGAAGTGAGAAGTGTGAAGTTTGGAGTGTGAAGGAAGCAGTGAGAAGTGTGGACTGTGAAGTGTGAAGTGTGAAGTGTGGACTGTGAAGTGTGAAGTGTGCAGTGTGAAGTGTGAAGTGTGAGGTTTGGAGCGTGAAGGAAGCAGTGAGAAGTGAGAAGTGTGGAGTGTGAAGTGTGGAGTGTGAAGTTTGAAGTTTGGAGTGCGAAGAGTGCAGTGTGCAGTGTGAGGTGTGGAGTGTCGAGGGAAAGACACGGTCGGGACAGGGTGTCTTTGAACTATTGGTCATTTATGTTTGGGAAACTTCCGCCGCCGGCTTGCCCGGGTCTATGTTATAAATAATTGGACTTGTTATGAAGCTGTAGACAGAGCATCTTTGGAAATATACCACAGGTGCTGCTCAGGCGGCAAGTGTGTGATTGGGCCTGAAATATGCCATGGAATGCGGGGTGTCACCATTTTTTTTTCTTTCCTCTTCGAGCTTCGTGGCATTTCGTGGCATTGAAAGGGACTTGATTTCGCTCAGGAACTACATGTCCCTCATCAAGGCTGCTGGTCGTGACCGTGATGTCGACCGTGCATTTGGTATCATCCAACGCCTTCGTGAGAACAATGCAGCTTGCCCAACCCGGTCTTGGACAACAGTCCCAGTCGAGAACACCATTTGAACAGATTTGAACATATTTGAAATAACTAGTGGATACTAGTGGATGGTTGGATGAGGTTAGATGCAGAAATAGGAGAAAAAGCGGAGCATATTTTATTGTCGATTCTCATCCCACAGGGCTTCCATTGTAGCACTTTGTAGCACTTTGCAGCATTGTAGCTAACAGAGTGTGGCTTTGTGTCGAGGTCAAACCGGATGCCATTGCCTTCAACTGTGTCTTGGATGTTTGCGTGAAAGCTGGCGATATCCACCGTGCCAGACAGCTGGTTCAAGAGATGGAGGAGACGTTGTCGAATGCGAAAACGGACAGTACAGAAACGGTACAGAAACGGTACAGAAACGATCCAAATTGCAAGTTGCAGGGGCGCAAAAGATTGCAAACGCGTACATGTCAAGAACAGCTGCAGATAAAACCTCGGTCTGAGAGCCAGTTCACATTGGGTGCATTCACCGAGCCGAATCTGGAGAAAAAGACATGCCAGTATATAGTTAAACCGAACCAAAATAAAGCAAACACAAAGTGATTCTGTTTGCTTTAATTTTTCCAGGAACTTGGCCTGCTGGTAGCGTGTCTGCACTATACATTTGTATACCCTTGACTCACAACTTTCGCCGCAGCCGCCAACTGTTCGGCATTGTTCGGCACTCTGCTTGTTCATGAGTTGAAGGATGTTAAATGCAGTTATGGGATGTTTAGGGTTTCAACCCGGGCATGGTTCAGGATTCGTCGCATGGCATCTGAATTTGTTCCAAAGGGGTTCCTCAGGGGCTCGTATGGAGTTGAGTCATGACTCGGGAAAGCTGTTGCGCTGAGGATATCATCACCTACAACACCTTGCTGAAAGGATACTGCAACAATAACGACATCAAAGGTGCCAAGGACAGCGCAATAGGTGCTGCAGGCCGTTTCAAACGGCCAATAATTGGACACGTGTTCTGCAAGCGGGCCACGATGTGAAGACGTTCCTGGTCATTGTGCGCTTTGAATGGGACCTCGTGCCAATCTGCCAATCTGTTCTTTCTTTTCCCTCCGGTTTGTTTTGGAAGCTCCGGATGTTGATACGTTCTGACTTGACCAGGACCTGCTGTCTGAGATGTCGGCCGCAAACTTCGAGCCAAATGATGTTTCCTACAACTGCCTCTCGGATCTGGATCTACTCCGATCCTCTTGGCTCTGCTTCTGATTGCTTCTGTCCAGATCATCGTTGCATCTAGTCATACCTTGTCAGCCAATTTGACTTCCAATCATGCCCATGTCGAGCTGTCAAGGCATCCTCAATGCAGCTGTGAACTGCGGCAACTTTGAAGACGCGTGGGATACCATCGCCAAAATGGAGCTTTGCTAGCAGAACATTCTTGCCTCTTGTTGAGTGCGGGCGTGCTTCCTTTTTTTTATATCCGATAGATTCACGTCCTGTGGTAACATCCATACATAGAACTTGAGGCCGATTCTGTGCCAGTTTTGCACGGACGTGCTATGCAAGTTCCGAATCAATTCCAAGTCATGTATATGGCTTAAAAAATATATATATATATATATATATTATATATAAATATATAAATAGTATAATATTATTAGTATAAAAGCATAGAGTAACTCAACAAGGTGTATCCTCTTTGCAACATCTCACCCTATCCAAGGAACAAATGAACGTGAAGCCTGACCACTACACTGTTACTTGCAAGCACTAATGATCTAAAGCTCGTTGTAAAGCACATAGGGACAGAAACAGAAAGACTATGAAAGACTTCAAATCTCCATGTGAAGTTTCTGGTGTTGTTTTCTTTGCATTCCGGAGCTTGACTTTTCTTGAGGTGTCCATCATGCTGAAAGCGCTGAAGAGAGCCAAAGGCACCAAGGATGTCCCTGGGCTGCGGGACCCATTTGAAGCCACGTAATTCGTATTCCAATAGTGAAAATGGTCTGAACATTTTGAAAATTGAATCATCGAGATCTTCGAACATTTTGATGTGCCAAAAATTGCACGGAAAATGCAGCTACGGTTTGCGACTCAGCTTTTGCTGTAAGCTTCAGGTGCATCGCTGCCTGAGCTTTTTGGATCGCTCCAGCATTGATCCCTGCTCAGATGAGATTCTGATGAACACTGCAGCTTGGCTTTGCCAATTTTCAGCTGTTGGGATGTTCGAGTTTCAAGTGGACAACATTAACATTGGACAACTGATATGACAACTGTGGGTCATTGATGATCATTGTCCCAGGTGTTGGAGACCTACATTCGCCACAAGGAATACAGGCCGGACGCCTGCAATGGTAAACCAAATTGCACCAAATTGCACCATGTTTGCAGGGTGCATGGTTTCAACATGTCTCAATGTGTTTCAACATTCCGACGAGTTGGGGTATTGCAGTCGTTGCCTTGTCTTTTTGCGTTCCATTTAATTTTATCTGCTTTCATATCCTTTCATCATTGTCCTCAAAAACAAGTGTCCTTTCTCAAGAGCCATGGGTGCAGCAAAACACTACCCTCAAATTGTCACGTGGAAAAGCCTAGAATAGTTATGAATAGCTTGCAATGGGTCACCATGGGTCACCATGGGTCACCATGGGTCTCAATTCCCAAGAGTCTGTTATTCCGGGTGTAAACATTGAGCTGATCTCAAGTCTGAAGAGTGCCTCATCAAGATCAGCTTTGATCATGATGAAAGACGATGAAAGCACTGGAAGAGAACTCTCTCGCAGGCGTTTGGAAAGCCTCCTCAGCAAATTTGTGCCTTGTCAGCGGTAGACTCCGTTAGATGTTTGGACCTGGCCACTTTCATCCTGTGTCCTGTGACAAAATGTGACAAAGATTGTGACAAAGATTGTGACAAAGATTGTGACAAAGATCTCACAGTGTTGTGAAGAATCGTGAGATCACCGGCTCAGACGGCTCAGAGCCAGACCTAGCACCAAGCCACAGACCAAGGAGCAGTCAAACTTGCGACCTTCAGTTCCTACTTATGGCTCGATCATCAAGGCATACGCAAACCTGAAGCGCCCAGAGAAGTGCTGGCACTTTTGGAATGACACTTGGTCGCCGACATTTCAGGATCATCCAGGATCATCCAGGTGCAGCGTCATGTAGATCCTGTAGGTCACTGTAGGTTCTTGGGCATGCGCACGCTGTAATCCAAAGTATTCCAAAGTCAATGTCGTGTTGGCAAAGGACTCCGTTCACACCCCTCCCCCTGCTTGGTAGGTTGCAGATATGTGATGATCATCATGTTCTTCACCTAATGCTCTCATCACAAACCAAAGATCACCTAACTTCATCCAAGTTCACCTAAGCGACTTAGCCTAACTGCTATTTTCACAAATCCTCAAAGGCCTAAGGGATCCTAAGGGCCTAAAATATGCCTGAGATCACAGTGCCAGAGACAGTGCCAGAGCATGCAGAGCTTTCGCATCTGAGGAGATGCAAGGCCAGCGAGGCTTGGAGCCCAACGACATCGTCTTCGGCTGCATGCTCGATGCTCTCGTGTGCAACAACCAAGTGGATGAAGCCGTGAAGCTCTTCGTCGCTTTGACATGCTTTGACGCAGATAATTATACAATATTATACAGCAATAATAAATGACATCAAATGACTAATTTAATGACTGCCTAGACTCACTTAGACTATCTTATCTAAGTTCAATCTGAACCGGTACGCCATAGGGACAAAAGAAGAAGTCGTGCAGTTGAGTTGTCTCCGATGTCTCCATTTTTTCTCCAAGTTTTCCCACATTGATTTATTGATATACCAAATTCAGACCGCTCTGAGGAGAGCAGCACTCTGAAGCCCAACGCCGTGCTGTGCTCCATCCTCGTGAAGGGCTTCACAACCACAGGGCAGACCCAACGTGCCATGTCTTTGTGGCATGAAATGCGCAGCAAGGGCGTGAGGATGAACACAGCCGCATGCAACGCCTTCGTCGATGCTCAAGCTCGAGTTGGTAACATGGATGAGGTGCTGCTCATTGTGGAAGCCATGGCGCAAGACGGTTGCAGGCCAGATGGCATCACCCACTCCACCATTGTGAAAGGCTATGCCGTGAAAGGAGATCTGGACAAGGCAATGGATGTCTTGCGCAGCATGCAGGACAGTGGCATGCACCACGATGCCATCGTGTACAACACCATCCTTGACGGATGCACCAAGCACAAGCGAACAGACCTTGTGGACCCAATCCTTGAGAGCATGCAGGAGCACCACATCAGCCCAACCAACTTCACATTGGGCATCCTGGTGAAGTTCTACAGTCGCCAGAAGCAGCTGGACAAGGCATTTGCATGCATGACTACCCTGCCGAAGCGTGGGAACTTTATTCCAAATTGCCAAGTCTGGTCTTGCTTAATGGGAGCTTGCCTGATGAATGGCAGTCCTGCCAAAGCGTTGCAAGTGTTCCGTGACATGCGTGCTACAGGGCAGAGTGCTGACACAAGGGCTTGTACATCACTGGTGTCGGGCTTGGTGCGCATGGGCCAATTGAAAGATGCCGTGCAGGTGGTGGATGATGTGCTTGGACTCACCGGCAAAGGCAAGTGTCATGGTGTTACCATTGACCAGGATTGTTTGGAGAGTTTGTTGACTGCCTTGGTTCAGAAAGGTTTGCGTGAAGACATGGCAGCACCGCTCTTGGAACGGCTCCGTGCAGCCCATGTTCCGCTGAGTGGCCGTCTGATGGCCGCAACCCTCGCTGACGGACCGGACTATGCAGGACCTCCAAATCCACGCTCAAAATCAAAGTCTAACTACTACGCATAAGCCGTGTGAACCCCACTGCCATGTATAGCAAGCAGTGCCCGAGCCTCAGCTGGGGCAGAGATTTCACTTGGATTTCACTTTGCATTTTTTTTCGATCTCCTTTTCTGTTATGTCTTCTCTATGCAGCTGACTGTCGGAAGGACATCGTTTGTAAAGCAGTCAGCTCAGGCACCAGATCCCCTGAGCTTTGCAAAGCGACCGGCCGGAGTAGGCGGGACACAGGCTGCTGGCAGTTGGCATTCTTCCTAGTTTAGTCATGAAAAATCAACGGGAATCAAATATCGATCATATAATGACAGCGATGACAGCGATGAACTAAGTGGAACTGGAGCTCTTGAAGTGCGACTTTGCTGGGCGTTAGGCGGTTGGCAGCTTCCCAGCGGTTCGTCCGCTGGCACCTTGCCATGAGTGGAGATGCAGGATGAAAAAGTGCATCTGCCATATCTGCCCGCTGCACACGGTCGAATGCGTTTTCGTTTTCGCCAGTGGCCTCCGCCGGCCTCCGCGAAGCATTTTTCTTGCTCCCAATCAGATTCAACCGTTGCCCATCCGTTATCCATCCGTTATCCATTTTACGTTTTCGTTGCATTTTGTAAAGCCTCCCTTTGAAATTAGGTGATTGCTCCTGAAGCTTGGCTGGACCCTGAGCATCCCTCAAAGAGCTCGCTTCAATTTTAAATCTTCACATTTGCGCGAATTCATGAGTGATCCAAGTGAACCTTTTCAATGGAGCTGTCATGAAGCAGAGTCTTGGTGTCATTTCAGCCTTGCTTTGGATTTGCAGCTGTAGAGCACTGTAGAGCTTTGGCTCATGGATTCGATTTCATCGATTTCGCATGTTCTCTGCGAGATCTTCGCGGCCGCGCGTTGTGACTCGTCTGGGCATAAGCGGGGAAAAAACCAAGATCGTAGTGATCGCAGCTCTATCTTTGGACACTTGCCCTTGGTGCAACGACCTAGAGCCACGATGGATCTGCAAAAGTGATGGTCCGTGGTCGATCTATCCATTGTGGTGACACTTGCGATTTCCGCCGGCCTCGATGTCGCGACACAGGTGGAGCATGGTGGAGCCATTGCTGTCCAATATTGTCCAATGAATTGCAAGTCAGCAAGTCCCTGACAGAGTCACCAAATCACTCACTGAGTGCGATTACTGCCAGATCTTTGCCTTGGTGACTCTGGGACAGAATTCAGAAAACCGTCCGATACTTTTTGGACTTACTGGGTGTAGAGAGGCTGCTTTTAGGGGGAATGTGATCCGTGTAATTCTCATGAAGTGTCTGTAGCGATGTGATTTGCATATATTTAATTTGCATTCTAGTTGGCCAAGGTGACATTCCACTGGAAGTTGAAACACAGGGAGGTGGCAGCGCATGTGGAGACTTCCAGTGATACCTCTGGCGCAAGTTCTTCCTGCGCAACTCCCACAACTGTGCCTTGGCAACTGGATCTAAAATGATCTAAAGACACAGGTGAGGTATCAGTGCGCAAAGAGGCTGCAAGGTTGCTTCTTGCAAGCCTATGTGAAGAGGTTGGATTTTGCATGTATGCTCTATGCTTACTGGGCTTACTGATTTGGTTTCCAAAACCAGACATGTAATCAGCGGATCACCGGATTCGCAGACTGGCAGTGCCTGGCATGCAGACAGCACTGGTTGGTTCAGCTTAGGGAAGTTGCCCAGCCCAGGCACTGCCTCATAACATAATTCTCAAAAATTATCAAATCTACAGCTGCAGCTGCTGCAGCTGCTTGTGCCAGGGAAGAACTTTTGCGTTCAGAGCTTGAAGTGCAATGCTTTCACTACCTGGTCTGAAGATGGGTCCCGTGTACACCCGGGGATGACGAAGAGGAGTTTGGCAGCAAGGCGCAGCAACTACGCAGAGCGCAGAGGCCAACATGCTTGTGCTCTTGGCAGAGGCATCGTGCACTCCTACAGCACGTCAGGCCTGCATACATGAATAAAAAATGGCATACCTTTGAAACACCCTTTCAGACATTTTGAAACCCTTTCTCTTAATTTTTTCAGCGGGGTTATGCCATGTTATGCCACCGGTAATGGCTACGATGTCTAGTGCTTATCAATTTGTCGCTAGGCTGCCTCACTTGTTGAGCAGTGCTCGGTGGTGAATCAGTGAAGTTGCCAAGGCAGGAAGAGCGTTTGCTGAATTTCACCCACTTGCTGCAGCGCTATGTTCACCTCGCAAAGAGTGGAGCTGTGGCAAAGTACTTTTTTGACTGACCGCACCGGGCAGCGCTGTCTCGCAAGAATTCCGCCTTGTATGTAGGGGTGGCCGGAAAATATGAGCCTGTGATGCAAGACTGGAGACTTCAGAAACTGGCGGCGTTTACAGTAAATGTTCTTGCGTGGTTTCTACATCTCTTTTCATGTTGTGGAACTTTAGTTTTAAGCTTGAAATTGTTCTGAGCCGCACCTTCTGTGCACACCGTTAGCTGGCTTGCATCAAGATGGACAGACTAGGCAAGGCTCTAACAGTTTGTTAAAACATGCTCATTTTATGATGGGACGCTAGGAACAAAGATGCTCGAACATTTCTGGCATTTCTTGATTTGACGAGATGTTTTTTTTGGCGGGGGCAACTTCAGTCAACACTTTGGGGCCATTTGTAATCCATTTGCAGCAAAAGTGATGCCTTGCCTACACCAACCACGGCAAAGACAGGAATGGCAGCAACATGAAAGATTCTGAAAGAGTAAGCAGAGTTTAGCAGAGTAAGAGCAGATACTCGTACAGCAAAAATCAGAGGATGGTGCTCAAGTTGACTCAAGTTGACTCAAGTTGACTCAAGAGGTTTCGCGCTTGCTTTGTGGGAATGCAACGGATGCCATGGCCGTTGCCGCTTCTCCCGTGGCCTGTGCTAGTGCCTGCGCATGGGGCGCATGGGGCGCATGGGGTGCATGGGGTCAGGGACAGTTTGTTGGCACGGGATTCCATTGAAAGCGTCCAAGAGTGGCATGACAGCCTGGCCGATGAAACAGCTGCACTGAGAGATATCTCTTCAGATGTTTGTTGGCATGCTGGCTTCACCAAAGAACGATGTTGCCGTGGTGATCCTTCAACAACAAAGGATTGCTGGGATGGCAGCTACAGTTTCGGAGAATGTTGCCCAAATGCTGACTGCTGGATGGGTGAGACCTTCACCTATGATTTTTGTTGTGCTGATAGGCATGGCCCAGAAGGCAATCAAGCCTGTTGGAGTGGAGATTTTACACACCAGCTGTGCTGCTTAGCGAATGCAACCTCGAATAGTTGGGCAGATATCTTGGCATCCGAGATTGAAACCGAACAGTTCTACCAAATGGACGACTTCTACACAGATGCACAATACGGTGACGAGTGGGGCTACTACTCCAAGGGGCATGTCTTGCTGGGTGGCGGTAAAGGTGGCCAAGGTCAAGAGCAAACTCAGCAGTTTGCCCACTTTACAACTTATCCCATGGCCCTCTCGCCCCATTTTGCCAGAGTTTTTTGTCGGCTCCTCTTCATTATGTGGGTGGGGTGCCCAGCAGACACATGTGTTGTGCCATCACACTTCAATTGCCATGAAGTATCACCATGGAAGGTCAGTTATATATACAAATATATACAATACATAGATATGACAAACAAATACGCAAACAATGAGCTTTGAACTTTGCTGGTCAATATATTTTATTAATGTGTTGTTGTTTATAATTTATAATTTATAATCAACTAATAGGCTGGACACTGCTATCAGTGTGACGATGTGTTCCAGTGCGGCCGCTTTGATCAGGTTCAGTTGCACGAGCGCGCCCCTTTCCGAGTGGTGGAAATGGGTGCAGGCTTGGCCGCCTTGGTGCAGCTACCACATACTCAGGAAATGGCAAGGGGGCACTATATGATCTCATACTTGTATGCTATAGGCCATATATATCCATATATATATATATAATTAAATGTGACACACACACACATACACATATATTGAATTAATCATTGTAACCATCTGCTTCATCATTGTAATCATCCGCTTTATTATGATTCTATATGATAATTTTTGATACTCTATGATGCAGACCTTTTTAGAATAGTGAATTTGCCATACAGCTCCAAGCACCCAGATGCGGCTGTTGAACAAAGGTGTCACGTCGTCACGTCCCAGGTTCTGGGCAGTTGGCATATGACACGCAGCAGTGTGTCCGGACCAATGCCCTGGGCCTTGCGCCAGCTGTGTGGCGGAGATGGGCTGCGGCATTCGAGCAGCTTGGCACAAGGACGTTGCGGCTGACGTCTCGCTGGGGTACCTGACGGGTGCCTGTGTTACACCATGTTACACCATGTTACACCATGTTACACCATGTTACACCACATGGAGGAACATGAAACGAGGTGATTTGATTTGTGACCATGAGCCTTTCCATTTGTGATTTGTGGGTGGCCCATGGTGGCCCCAAGTCATCCAAAGTCACCTGAGGTACACCATCATGGAGAGGCTTTGCAATTGCCATTAACCGCTAATGCTGGATGACATGCTGGATGACATAGGGCACATGTCTTGTGATCGTGATTGGTTTCTCTCGAAGACACGGATAGATTCGGATAGATTATGCCGTATAGAGGCTATGTGGCCATTGGCTGTGGAGCTGTTGTACGTTGAAATGGTGATATGTAGAAAAAATGGTGGACATGGTACAGGTCTCCAGCCCTGCGAAAGCGGCAGCAGTCCAGAGGGCTGCGATCAGTGGCGGGAGATGCGCAATCGACGGCCTGGAACTCAATTACCATTTTCAATATCTTTCAATATTTTTCAATATTTTTCAATGGTCAATTCTTTTTCGGTCCACTTTCGGCTGGCTTTAACATATTTAACACGCTGTGACTGTTCAGAATTGCAATTCCTGTGAGATCCAAGAAAACGCTTTAACTTTAAATCATTTGGTGAGTGTTTTGGTCAGACTGTTGGTGCTGTCATGGTGAGGGCAGCTGCAAGTCAGTGCTTGCTGCTTTGGCGGCATCTGCTGCATGCACAGGTCAGCCCTTGAGTACAAAGGGCTTTGTTGACAGATGGGTCACAACGTGAACGCGCATCGTCAGCATCAAAAGATATCACAAGACTATGCAGCTTATACCGTAGCTTATACCGTAGCTTATACCTGCATGTAGGCACCTGCTGTGTGAAGATGGGGACATGCCAGGCGGAGAGGGTGTTGATGCTCTTGACGCTCCAGAATGCAGAGCCAATGAAAGAGGCACTGCAGAAGCTGGAGCATCCGTGGTTGGGAACTCAAAGCATTTTGAGCCACCTTAAATTGTATATCTTTTTTACAGTCATACTATATCATAATATTATAGGACAATGATGGACAATGCATAATGAGCTTGTGGGCCAGACAAGCTGTTTATATGATTTTATATGCATGCATACTTCTGTCATCTTCTGTCATGCCTTTGCCTCCTAGGTTCTGTCCAACGAGTTGCTGGATGCCTTCGCTCCAGTGAAACTGCGGTCACTTCACATGGAAGGGGGGGAACTGCACTCGACCATGAAGGTATTTGTTGAATATGATGCAAGCATTGTCAAGCATTGTCAAGCAGGGAGTTGCTGAGGTTCTCTTTATATGGGAAGCCAAACATTACGAGCTGCCGCTGCTTGGATTGAACTGGGTAAGTTACCAGAAGTATCCAGAAGTACCACAGCTGGTGTGAAGCGACACGTGCATGGACCGGAGCCACCGCAGCCACCGCAGCCACCGCAGCCTGAATCAGGATCTTGGCAGGAGGTCCGTTTGGTGCATACCATCACTCAGGCGCAAACCCAAACAGCGCTGTTGGAATGTTGTTGGTGTCTTCACTGATATTCACTGATGCCCAAAATCTGTTGAACAAATCGGTGGTGTGTTGGTGATCTGTTGGTGATTTGCAGTCAGGAGAAGCTGAGAACTCTGCTGCACGTTCTGGGCTACTCAGAGGAGCGTCTTCGCATGTCTTCTGTGCTTGTTCCCTGTTGCACCAGGTTGCACCAGGTTGCACCAGGTTGTGCCCAGCCTTCCTGTTACAGGACGCAGCAGAGGGGACCATCTCCCAAGTGCAGGGCTGGACTGATGCGACCTTTTGCGCCCGTGCCTTACGATCTTCATACAATCTTATTACTACTCTATCAGTCTATCACCTTATAAGTTCCAACTAACTAATGCTCATGCTAAATCATGATCCTTATGTCACGCCTCTTCACATCAGGCTACTGTAATGATTCTCATGATGTCCTGAGAGACATCCCTTGAAGAACTTGCAAGGCAAAGACTGTGTTTTGTTCTGACGACGATTTTAAGGCAATGGCAAACACCACCATTGGGCTGGAGGTCCAGCAGCAGGTGCGGAAGGATCCGATCGCATCAGTCCGCATAAGTCCGCAGAAGGCATAAGGTTTGGATTTCTGTGGCTACAATTTCTTTGCTTCGCCCAGAGATACTGAGAGCCTTCCAGGTTGCCGCGAACACCTCCTGCTTAGCCATCACTTTCAGTCTCAGCGAATTGGTGAACCATTTAGATTTGGGAGTCTCAGCAGCGGTTCAGACAGTGATCCAACTTAAATCCAAACGGCCGTTGGTTTTCGCCGCTGGTTTTTTGGACAGGGCACGCAGCATGCACCAATGTAGCACGACCTCTGCCAAGGAGTTCCCTTTGCGTCGCACAATATGCGGATGCGGATCAGGAAAGACACCAAGCTGTCCGACCGGCTGCGCCTAATCACTGAGCGGCTCAATCGACCCTTGACGATCACAGAATGCTGGGATGAAAGGTGGCATAGCTTCGCACATCTTTGCACTAATTACAGTATAGATTATTGATGATTACTGATGATTACTGATGATTACTGTGCACAACTGCATGCTGTATGATAATATGATACTGTATGTACTGTAGCTGCTGCGCAGATTACATAGCTTCACCAGCTGACTGGCGTGCTACATTTAGTTCTTCTTTCCCTTTCTTGAGGGATGCCTTTCACCAGATGACTACTTTTTTGGATCCTTTTGGGCAGTTGAGCATCAAACTGAGGTGAGTTGGAGACATCTGTCGCTTTACCCCGTGATGTCTACCGACAGGTGCAGACGCAATGCTGCCGCACTGTTCAGAGAATGTGTGCATGTTTGGAATTGTTCGGATGGTACGGTGTGTGCAGGTCCGGCATCAGCTCCGTACTTTGGCAAATCTTAACACATCTTAAAACCAATGTGGGCCCGCGATGGGAAGATTACAGAAATGGGGGACAAGCATGCCGAAAGATCAACGGCATCAAGCGATCAAATACAATGCTTGCACATTGGATTGCGATGTGAAGACCATGTTACCGTGGCGCTTGGCTGATATCTGAGGTGACGTGCCAGATCTTGAGGCTGACTTTTTGCATTCTGTCCAGACTCATCTTTTCCCTGTATCCATCACAAAGGCGAGGGCTGAGCTGCTTATGGCATTTCACAGCCTGAAAGCTTCCGAGCGATTGCCTGATGTTTACTTTTCTTTGCGTCCATCTTTGGCGGAAGGAAAGGTGTGATGACTTGGAGTGGTGGTTCAAAGCCCACGAAGCAAGAATCGCCAAGCTGGCTCTCTTCTATCGTGGATTGGGCACCTTGGCATCATCATGCCCTGAATCGCCAGCAAGTAGCTTTGCAGCTCTTTTTCTGAATGTCTAACTGATTCCAAAAGCAGCCTCCCTGAAAAGCATCCAAGAGCTGACCGAGACGGACCCTTGAGATGCAGGAACGCCCAGCCCAAACTTGCGAAATTAAGGATACCCTGCCCTGCATTTGGTGGCATCTTGGCATATCTTGGCTTTGTCAGAACTTGGTTAGAACTAAAAGTTTGCAGCGGCACATTCCCAGGGTCTTGTTGGCAGGTCCGGCCTGGCGAGGACGAGCTAGAGCAGCTAGACAGTTTGTGCATGTTTGAATCTTGTTGGGATCAAACCGTTAATGAAGCAAGAATTGGCAAGAATACCTAGAAATACGCAGAATACATCAGAATACCTTGTGTGGCACACCCATTTGGAGATCTTTTGAGCTTGAGAGATCTTGAGAGAGAGAGGTCATGCTAATCATAGCACACATACGAAGTCTTGCTCTTGTTGCTGCAGTGCAGCTGCAGTGCAGGATAATTTCATTGACTTGGTGGATTGCCTGCTGGGCCCTACAGGTGGATTTAAGCTGAGCCTAGACTACGGAGCCAACTTCGAGGTGGGCTCTGTGATATTCGCTGTGAGTTGATTGTGAGGCAATGGCCAGGACGTGTTTCCGTGTTTCTAATCAGTTTCATCGTTTTCATCAGTAATGAAATGCTATGGTAACTTTAGTAAGACATGCCCGAAGGGTCTTGAAGATCACTTACCTGGAAGAGACGGCATTTCCTGAGCATGTTAAAGATGTCAAAGTCATTCAACGTCAATGCTTTGCTTTACTTCTCAGGGGCTCGCCCACAGCCTCAGCGTGGACGGTGACAATGATGGGATTTTTGTACCTCCAATCCCGCATGAGCTTTGGCGGCGGCGGCGGCGTTGAGACAACATGAGACAACTCACAACTTGGCGACCTCATTCTGAGTGAAACCATGTGAAACCCCTCTGAACGTTCTGAACAGCTGAGGAACTGATGGAAGGCCTGCCCGAGTGCCATAACCTTTGGCCAAAGTGCACCTTGTCTGAAAAATGTCACAACTTCTAACATCTCGCCAGCAGTTAGCCTAAAACTGCTTACTGTGACGTATGTATTTGAGATATGCGTGGACAAGAGTAGATAGTCGATGTAGATTCATGTAGATGAGCAGATAAATACAGTACATCATGCAGACTATATTATATCATATATAAAAATTATATAATTACATCTAATCTGAACTAAAACAGCATGAATTGATTTTGGGGCAATGGAATCCCTTCGTGGTCCTCCCGATGGAGATCCAGGTGCCGGGCGAATAGACTGGACCACCTTCGTTGACTTCACGAACCTGGCTGCGGCGGGCGAACGCCGTGGTTGGCGGACAGTGTGCCGAGCTCAGAGTCGAAAAAATCGAAATTTGGATCTTTCACAATGTTTCTTCAATGTTTCTTCAATGTTTCTTCAATGTTTCTTCAATGTTTCTTCAATGTTTCTTCAATGCTCGTGATGCTGGTGATGCATATTCAGAACCTTTCAAAACCGGTCATTTTGGGATCATTTTGGGTTTCGGATCGTTTTGGCAGTCTGGACTCCGGATTTGCGAACATTTCCACTTCGCGATCCTGTGGTGCGATTGATTTCCCAGCAACGGGGTCCAAGGTTCTATGGCCCACAGAACCTCCTGGAGCAAGTCAGTCGGCTAAATCTCACTCTGAATGCGCCTTTGCTAAAGAACAATTTGGCCATACCTTGTGTAGGCTGAAGGAAGAGAGGAACAGTCACATGCTTAGTTCCAGCTGGGACAACTGCAAGTTGAATATTTTGACGTGTGTCTCTGCTGCAGGGCAATTCTTACTCTGTTCCTGGCTATGCTGTGCTGCAACAAGATGGCTGGGTATCCAGACATGTCAAGGGCTGGTACGGTCGTGAGAGCGTTTCTCAGCTGAAGCGTGGTAAAAGTGTCGTCTTGTTTGCGTTCGGCCAATATGTCACAGATGTTGAAAGCGCCTAGAGAAGACTGTACCCTTTGATGTCTTGTAAGTCTTGTATTTGATTTCTGTTTTCTCCACCACTTAAATTCTTGAGAGAGAAGTGTCCACCATCGTCACATCGTCTTCATAGGAACTCACAATCCTTGAGCAGAATGACTTTTCAGGACATGGATGGGACGGGTGTGCAGAGGCACGCAATGCTATCCAGGGTGATGCAAGATGCACTACCAGCATAGCCGTCATAGCAATTGTTTGATGATTTTGATGAGAGATGTGCTTTGGACATGTCTGGACAGTGCAATCTGCACCAGGTGGACATCTTTCAAAGCGTTGCTGCTTGAGAAGCCTTCTGCCAAAGAAGCTCAGTCACCAATCCTTTTCCCGCCCCTCTTCCTGGATTGGCGTGGCATTGGCATCTCATTTAATGTTGTCTAGCCAATAGTGATATCTTGTCAATAGTAGAAACTTTTTTCCCAACTCCAATTTTTTCTCCAATACTAAAAGTCAATTAGCTCCATTTACTTTTAGTATTGCCAAAAGAGTCAAGTAAAGCAAATCCTTTTCAAAGCAGCCTTCACTTTTGATTAGCAAAAGCTTAGATTCCAGAAATCTGATCCAATTACCAAACAGCTGATTTCCTTATAAAACCCTTATTAAAAAAAGCAAGAAAACAGGTCCACAAAGGGTACCCCCTTTGCAAGCCCCAGAATAGCAATAACAAACCTGCACCAGGCATGGCAATAGTGGAAACTTTTTTCCGCAACTCCAATTTTGTTGTCCTCCTTCTCCTTCTCCTTCTCCTTCTTCTCCTTCTTCTCCTTCTTCTCCTCCTCCTCCTCGTCCTCCTCCTTCGCCTCCACCACCTCTGCCCCCACTTCCATGATCCCAGCTATAAGGTTCCAAAAATTTACTATTGGAATGCTGACCCCCCCTAATTTTATTAAAATAATCATTTTATTTAGGGGGCGGGGGGGGTTTACTATTAGGCAGCCTACATTAATCCCATTTATATCTGGTATGAAATTGTAACTACATAATGAGGGGACCTGTGCTACACTACCAAACGCCAGCCAGGGTTGTTTTGTATACAAAACGTGTAGTTGTGCCGAGCTTTTTGTAGTCTTTTCATTTTGTAGAGTAGCGTTCGTTTTTTCTTTCCATTTCAAATGCCCATTTGCATTCTGTAGCTGTATAGTTGAATCATCCAACATAAAAAGTCATTTGCATTTTGTATATAGTTGTGTACGTTGAGGTAGTATGAGGCAGTCGGAGCATCCATAATATAAAATGTCATTTGCATTTAGTAGCTCCTCCAAACTTGACCAAGAACAAGATCAATTTGTAGTTTGTAACGGGATGGGGATTCATTGGGGTTAGGATACAATTGGAACCCCATTTTGTAGACGGACTCTTGCGCGGCTGGGCATGCAGGGTCCAACCAGCGCAACTCCTCCCATTTGTGTTGAATCAGTCAGCTGCTTCGTGCGCCCTGTGGCATCCCTTCTAATCCCTTCTAATCAAAGGCTCTCAAAGGCATGGAGAACAGAAAGCAGATAGCACTGGCATCCACTGGATATTGCCTATTGAGATCCCATTGAGATTTATTCTATTGAGCCCATTTCTATCCCATTGCTATCCGCCGATTGCTATCCGATTGCTATCCGATTGCTATTTGCTATCCAGCGGCTGAGGTCTTGGCACCTGGACACCCGACTAACAGATCCCTGCTGGAGCTTCGATCCTTCGACCGTTGCTTGCCCTAGACACGGACTGGCTTTGGACTATGGGTCCATATCAGTTTCCAAATTGGGATAGTTTACCAGTCATGAAAGTCATGACAAATTGGGATAGAATTGGTGAGTTCATTTCTGCCCCCATGTTTTTTTTTGAGCTTTAGCCACATCATGTTGATACATCAAGTTGACTCCTCTGAGCCCGTCACCAAGGTACCCTTAGCAGACTGGATCCCACGACAAGGGAAGGATTCACATGATGCCTTGACCAAGCTCACAGATGAGATCAACCAAAAGTTGGGCCGACTCTTGGCACACAGCACACGCATCACAGCTGCGAGCCAACCCAAATCTAGCATCAATAAATAAATAGATCAATAAATAGATGAACAAATAAATAAATCCAGAGAGAGAGAGAGAGAGGGAGAGAGATATGTATATATATATATATATCAAGATGCACCAAAGGGGTCCACATTTCTGAAGACGTGACGAGCTGCACGTGAAACCTATGTCCAAGCCGGTGATCTAAGGCCAGTATGCTGAGGGCTACGAAGAAGCTCAGTCCAGAGCTTTGCTTTACATCCCCAAATTCACCAAACAACGCAAGATCTCAGTGGAAGTGTCACTGGAAGTCACATGAGCTCGGCTGTCTGCCTCATGGACGAGGTTGGCTGTCCGCCTGGTCGATTTCCTGGTGGCTAAGTCTGGTTGCGACGCGGTCCGTCCGGCCACAGTAGCTGCAATCCTGGAACGGCCCGGCAAGTGGGAAGTGTTGAGAACCTTGGCAAAGAAAAAAACTCATCGGCTGCGAGAAGCTCGAGAAGTGAAGGAAACCTTTTCAAAATGAAATTGATTGTTGAGTGAGCTGAGTGCTACTTAGCTGATTCTTCCATTTCGAACCAGTGCAAGTCCTCAGAAGCTACTAGTCCTCAGAATTCTTTGAAGTCGGTTTTGCCATGCCTGATTTTGACATCTCGAGGAAGACGCTTGCTGAATAAGTGGGGTGAGATGTGGGGCGAGGACATGCCAAGAGCTTCAACCACAAGCGATTGGGATTGGGGAGACTGTCTTGCGCACTTGATTTTCAAACAAAACCGCACAAAGCGTTTCAGTTATCTGCCATCAGTTCAGACGCAAATTCACGTTTTGATGTTCATTTCAACTCGTCAGGGTCCGATGCGTTCATATTTTGCTTGCAAGTCGTTTTATGTTGTTTTGAGGTGGCTTGGTTGCTCCGGGTCGGTCGGTTCTGTTGCTCGTCAGGAGACCGTCACTCGAGTTGCTCGTGGAATCCTTGAGCGCCTTGCATCCGGAGAAGAGGAGGAAGCGACGTGGCCGTTTGCATGTGCCTAGGCCTAGACTCAAGCTACCTTATTGATCATATTGATCCTTATTGCCGTTTTTGACACGTTGTTCACCTGAAATGCAAATGCCTTCCCCATTTTGCATATCCTCCGATATCCTCATATCACAGGCCGATGCTTCTCAGGTTGTGTCGAGGTAAATTGCGTTTGGTTTGGGTTGAGATGAGTTGAGATGGGTTGGAGTTGGGTTGGAGATGTTGAGACTTAGGCGCCGGCCAGCAGGCAGCCATGCTCCTGTGTGCTACGCCAGGTGGTGCCAGCAAAGCTGGGAGCCGACTGTAGGAAATGCTGACAGATGCTGACAGATGCTGACAGCGTTCAGATTGTTGGCCTTTTGTGGTGCAGTCTCACTGCCTGGCATAAAGGCAAGTGCCACGGGTGCAAAAAATGAAGCAAAAAACGCTCTGATCATTCTGGACATCTCGGAGCAATGTGAACTATTTAGTATGAACTTGAACATGCTGAGAATATCTGAGAATATTTGATCAACCATGCTTAAATGCGTAAACAACTTTCCCTCAAAGATTACTTCCTCTCCGCCAGAGTTTCAGTGGCAGCTGCGGCTCAAGTGTCAAGTCATGTCAAGCTATGTCAAGCTATGCTAATTGGGTAGAGGTGCCGGTCATTGACCTTTCGGACGAAGAGCCGCAGCTTGATGGGGACGGGGATGGAATCGAAGCAAGCGGAGTTTCAACTGGGGAAAATGGGCCGAAAGAAGTTCAATGGTTTCAACAAGTGAACACAGTGGAACCCGTGAAGCGCGCCCTGGAAATGGTGCCTGAGCTTGAGCCTGAGAGAGCCAAGCGCCATTGTCACATGACCCCAATGGAAGTGGTGAACTTCACACGAACCATGAGAACTCCTGGAACTGCAATCTTTGGTGAAGCCAATGAAGACTTCTTGGTGCATTTGCAGGAGAATGGTTTTGCCATCCTGCAAGGGGTCTTGGGTGATGCTGGCCATATCTTTAGAGATGAATTCTGGAAAGCGATGACAACAGTAGTTCCTGATCTTGACATTGGAAAGCAGCACACATGGAACTTTCCAAAGGGTTTTCGTGGAATTGTCACCAGCTATGGGCTCCCACATGCAGACTTTGCTTGGATGGTTCGCGCACATCCTCGCATCCGGGAGGCCTTTGCATCAATCTTTGGAACCAAGGACCTGGCGGTTAGTCTTGATGCTGTCATTGCACAAGCCCAGAACTCCAAGAGCAAACTTCCAGGTTGGCTCCATAAAGACCAACATCCAAACCACAAAGGTCTATCTGTTCAAGCGGTTTACACCCACTTTGGCAGTGGGCCTCATGATGCCGGGACCTGTGTAGTCCCTGGCTCGCATAAAGTCACATTTCCATGGGAATGGCGTGCCAAAGGTGACCATCTGAGAGCTCCAGAAGATGCGTTGCAGCCTGCTTCGCCTCTAAAGCCTGATGTCCCACCTGACAGTGTTGTTTTCTTCAACTCGCGCTTGCTCCATGCCAGTGTGTGCGGCACAGGGCACTTTTGTGGCCGACCCGCGCGTTTGGGGGTATGTGTTGCATATGCTCCAGTTGCGCGCCGTTCAGAGCAAACGAGACGAAAGAAAGAGAAGGCCTATCTGCAGGGGAAATGCAGTTCACATTGGCCTTGTGACAAATTTGCTCTGAAGCCTCCAATCAAATCCTTTCAGATTCTGAAGGGTGCTGTTAGCTTGCCACCGCCGCAACCATTGAAAGAACGCCTTTCACTTCTCTGAAAAAAGTGTCGAGATCTTGTCACCATGCTGAGACATCGACTCTGACATCATCTGACATCTCTGAGCGCAGAAAGCTAATAGAAAGCTAAGAAGTAAAGCTATACCATGCATTACCATGCCAACCTTTTCGCTTGAGGCGCTCGATGGAGCTTACAGCCCAACTGTGGAGATTTTTTGCCAGGCGGATTTTGTGCTTGGCTTTGCCACTTGCAGTTTGCGTGTCACATGTCTCGTGCAGCAGCCCACCATCCTGCCATAGCTTGCGTGATTTGAAGCACCTCGTTTCGTCAATCTTTAGGGGTTCGCAGCCTCTGGCTCAAAAGAAGGTAGATCCTTCCCGAAGGTGTAAGAAATCCATATCCGTAGTGCCTGGCTTGGATTTGTTTCAAGATGCAACTTTTCCCAACAGTTTCCAGCAGTTTACATACATACATACATACATACATGCATGCATGCATGCATGCATGCATGCCATCTATCCATCCATCCATCCATCCATGCATGCATGCATACATACATACATGCATGCATGCATGCATCCATCATACATACATACATACATACATACATACATACATACATACATACATACATACATACATACATACATACATACATACATACATACATACATACATGCATAATATGTATATATATAATATATATATACTCCAGATCTCCTATTGCCTGCTTTGTGATCTCAGGAGCATGTTGTGGCTGTGGGCCGCCTTTGCAGTTCAAGCAGTCCAGAGTGCTGAGTACAAGGCCGGTCATAAGGCTGTAAAAGCCTTGATTTGTTCAGATTTAAATCCGTTTGCCTTCTGAACTCAGTGGAGGCTGTGCACGCAGTCGCTGCCAATGGCAATATTGAGCCTCTTGGCTGCAGAATAGCCATGTTTGGGATGTGTTTTACAGTGTTTCCTCAGAAGCTGGGAAAAGATGGAAAACATTGGAAAACAAAAGTCATTTAGCCGTTTAGCTTTCATGAGATCAAATGTCACAAGTCATTCTTCGTGTCATGACTCCGTGTGAGCCTTTGAGGTCCCTTCATTCGGGCCCCGGCTACGTCCGCCGCGAAAGCCGATCCAGCCAGGACAAAGACATTGAGAGCAGCTGCACACTGCTGCAAGTTGCTGCAAGTGTCGAAAGATGCCTTGGTTTTCTCAAGAGAACATGGGGAAGCAGTTGGCGTTATCCCAAGGTGTTCATGTTTCAGTAGACCAACAAAACATCAACATCATCATCATCATCATCAGAAGAATCAGAAGCCAATCTTGCTGTATTGCATGGACACGCAGAAGTAACTGGGAAAGCCCCTGAAAGCTTAGACGTCTAACTTAGCTGTTTTTGACCAGGATGCAAGCTTTGTTCATCAAGAGCCTGTGAGCAAGGCCCTAGAACTTCATTGTAGTTTTGCCTCTCAAATGATCTTAGACGTGTTCATGCAGACACATGCAGATCTTGTCTTGTTGGAGGTGGTGGTGAGTGCAACAGAAGCCGTCTCGAATCTGACGGTGAAGTCTGGAGGGGTACCTTGTTTGCAGTGTGGCACGGCGTGGCACGGTGATGCACGTGTCGCCGATCTTATGGCTTGGTTATGCTTGGTTGCACAGCAATGGCAGCCGAGGATCAAGCGGTGACCGTGTGGAAGGAGCGCCGTTGCTGTGAGAATTGAGACGACAAAGATACGACAAAGATACATCCTTCTGCCGCTGTTCCCCACAGGATCAGGAAAAGGAAGCAGCAACCGCAGCTTGAACGCAATGTAGGACTTGGGGTGACTGTGGTCGAGATTTTGCCGAGAAACTTCAGCAGCGTAAAGTCGTATTGTCTTTAACATTCTTTAACTGTGATTATGTTATATTATGTTATTTCTTTCCATACTTGGCTCGTGCGATGTTCTGGCAAAGTGATGCAGTGATGTTTTAAGCCTGAGGCAATGTCATTGTCACTCCTCGCTTCCATTGGCTTCGTCCTGTTCCCTGGTCGCACCGTGCAATTCTGTGGATCCAACATGATCCAATCGATGCCAGAGACGAGAATGGAGAGACATTGGAGAGACATTGGAGAGACAAGAGAATGGTCATGCATGGTCATGATTTGGTCATGATTCCTGAATGTTTCATGATACAACATATTATATCATATTATCATATATTATCACGATATGATTTGAATCTGATATGCTGAGCAAGTTTGCAGGTTGGCCTCACTTTGCCATTTGCATCTTGTTGCTTTGCTTTCAGGTCAGTTTTCTACATGGTGAACACTTCAAACACCATGCTCCAGGTTCCAGTTGCCCTGCACTGTTTCAAGATATTTTCAAGATTTAGAGATCATGTGGAACATATGGAAGCGCTGCCCTTGGTTGAGGTGGCAACATGGAGGCTTCTCGCTTCCAGTATTTCGCTTTTCTCGGTCATACTCTTGTTCATGGCCGTCAGCTGAGACTGTGACTTGTCAATGGCCATTCCAGGAACCCAAATTGGAGGTACCTACCATTATATAAGGCCTATGTAAGGGCTATGTAAGGGGATATACCCCAAAATGTGGCCTTATGTGGTACAGTACCTCCAGTTTAGGATCCTGGAATTCCCATTGAACTTGTAGACGTCGCTTCCATTCCGTCCAAAAATGTCCAAAAGGCGAAACTTGTTGATTTGTTTACTCTCATTTACTTCATGTCCTTTTCTCATTTCATTACATTTCATTATATTTTCATCGAAGCTTTCATCTCACAATGGACAAGCACCATTGAGGTCATGAAGAAGGGATGGAAGACGATGATGTTTGCGCCTCAGCCATGCTTTGCCATGCGCCATGTGGAGACACTGTGTCGGCTGGGCACACGCATGTGTCATCATGTGGTCGCGTTTTGATATGTGTTGTTCATTTCAAGTGGTGAAGTGTTGATGCTTTCACTGAGAGGGGCTCTTCGGAGTCGAAGCCTTGGTTTTCACGACATTTTCAGCGTTGTGCCGCAGTACCTATCACGACGCATCGTGAAAGAAAGTGTGGCACGATGTGACAGAGGGAAGACAGTTGATCTTAGTCATTGGGAGACAGAGGTCCAGTGAAGCCAAAGTGATCAGCGATGTCCTTTCCTTCCTTCGGTACCTCATCCTTCTGTGGCTTGGCAGGGGGTCACTTTAGTCGTTTTTGGCACTACAGTAGATGCCAGTCGCTCGTTGCTCATAGTTGCCCTAGTTGCATCTTGCACCCTTCGGCTGCTTGGGCGGCTTGGACTCACCATGCCATTGGTTCCGGTTCGTAACCCAAAACAACCCGGGTTGCAGCAACCCATTGTGAATCTGACCCAAGGTTCCTGACACCGTTTCTGCCTATCACTCAGTTCGGCACGCGTTGCTACAAGTGTCTTTGACCCTATACAGTACTATACAGACTCATAGCACCTTTGCCCCGCTCTTGGCACACTCTGTGTTTCAGGCTGAAAAAGAAGATGGAGACTGAGAGCTTGAAACAGTGCATCCGCATCGTCGGTCAGGATCTCAAAAAATCTGACCCTTTGAGTCCCAAGCTGTGATCAGAGTGGTCTGCATGACCAGTATCTGGCAGTCGTGAGATCTAGTGATCCTAGTGGCTGGTCAATTCTCCGAGGCGTGCATTTGGTTGGCTTTGCAGGTGGGGAAAGCAAGTGAAGCAAGACATTCTGCTTTGTGCATTCTGCATCAGATTTTCGGCCACATTGCCAGGTGCTGACGCCTTCACGGATATATTGAAGCAAGATGCTTCTCGGAGCAACGGCTGCCATGTTTGGCGATCATGTCACTGCAATACTTATAGATAGCTTATAGGCTTATAGGGCTGGGTCAAGCAATGTAATGCCTGAAGGTTTTCAACTCCGGTCCGTACATGTACTTCTTGGGGGTGCTGGACCTAGACTTTCAGGACTTTCAGTGATCTGTCAGGGTTGCAGACGGCTCTGGATTCAGTCAAAGCACAACGTGCCACTATGATTATGTGCCAACATATTCAGGTCCTTTGCGTTTGCCTGTGTGGCTGCCTAGCTTTTTCATGTTTGTTTGCCCATCATCCTTCATTGCCTGTATAAACCCCAGCTTCTACAGATCCGTTCCAGGTTGCTGGGGGCGATCCAATGGGGAATGAGGAAGTGGAGGCCAGGCTCACATTCCGCTTGCGTTGCTAGGGCGCTAGGGTGGGCATGTATATCACACCAATATCACACCATATGCAACCCGCAGTCTGGCAGTCTGGCAAGGTTTGCACCCAATCCCCATGTGAAGGCATATGCTAGGAGGCACTGACCTACATCCTTTGAATTTCATATGTATTTGATTCTCTTATTTGGCGTTGGACTGGAGATGACTGGAGGCATCCATCACATGTTTTAGATTGTTTTTTGTGTTTCCAGATTCTTTCTGCTGACAGCGCAGGGCGCGATCAGAAGGTTCGACGACTTCTGCCCCAGAAGCAAGTGGTGAAGCAGCCGGAGGGTCGGAGGTGTGACACTTTGCACCACCTTTCCCATCCTGGTGCATGGCAAACTTGGCAAACCTTCCCTCAACCTTTCAACTCATTCTGTGATCCAGGCACCACCTGCAGATGCTGCAGCTGCTGCAGCTGCAACAGATTCTGCCGCGTGCGGAACTCAGTGCGGGTGCTGCGATGTGTGAGTTTGTAGCAACTGAACGCCCTGCGGGCTGTTTGTCAATTGGTGAGGCCCAGTAGTTCTGGCTTCGCAGCCCTGGTAGAAGAGATGGAGATGGAAATAGTTGCATTTACTGTTTGGAACTCAGCTCAATGGGGCTTCTGAAAGGGTTGAAACTGATGAAATAATGACATGCAAAGTGTTCATGGCATATCATTGCGCTGACTGCTGGCATTGCACTGCTTTCTTCAGGTAGGCTTTCTCTTCTCAATGTGGCTTCGCTTCTGTATCACTGGCGTCAAAGTCTGAGTGTGCAGCGCGAGCCATCCGAATCCATCCCCCACTGAAATTCCGCAGTCAAGAGATGAGATGTCCAAAACCATCTTAAAGTTTCTTCATTTGAGGCAGTACCAGGAGCCAGGTATGGTCGGAAGACCACAGGAGACGATGTGTCGTGCTCCCAGCTTACAGCAAAATAGATTCAGTGAGTGGCAGAGGAATTTGGGAGAATTTCCTCACTGAAGTGGAACGAGGAATTGGCTCTTTTGCTTTGCGCTTCTGACTTTCCTCTTCGCTGCAGCTTTTGTGGCTTGGGCAAAGTGTTGCATCATGGCTGCTTTGAACATCTTTTAACATGGGTGAGCAAGAGATCTTGCGACCCTTGCTGTCAATGGATGGCTGCTTGTGGCCAGGCAAAATTTGTCCTCCCCAATGCGTCGTCATCCCAGCCACATCCCAGCCACCATAGTCAGACTTGCATCGTGCCCTGTAGGGTCCTGTAGGCTTGAAGCTTATATAACTTATACCGTATACCATTTCGATCACTTTTTACCTGCGCCAAGGGAGAACTTGTCACCCACCCTGGGGCGATTGGTGAAGTCTGAAACCCATTCGCCAGAAGATGACAAGCGGATACACAGCAGATTTTGAACGAGACCAATGTCCTGTAAGGACGCTGTCAGCGGTTCTTTGGATGACATTTGGCTGGCTGGTTCGGGCCCAATGGACTCTTACACTGAAATACACTGAACCATTTTGAAGTGGTAGTGGAATGGGAGTGGTGCAAGACTTCCAAGGTGTTCTACCTATGCCAGCCACGTGGCTGCAGAGTCTTGTTGAAGCATGTCAAGCTCTGTCAGAGTGTGGCACATTTGGTTGTCGTTTTGGCACCTACCGTCAGGTTCTCGTTGGCTTTGTGCAGTTATTTAGGATTTTTGTTTTCGATCTTTTTTGTTTTCAACCTCTGGTATCGTTGCACAGTTTCACATCACATTTAGAATATTTATCTAAATTTATCCAGTGGTTTAGGGAGAGCCAAGGAGCTCAGGATAGCATAGGATAGCTATGATTCACTTATGATTCAGTTACTATATGAGACTATATAATCTATATCTATATATATATATATGCCACAGCAGTAGAGCAGCAGTATATCAGCAGCAAGAGTTGCTAAAGCTGGGCATCTGAAGTCATCTGAAGTCATCTGCAGCCATCTGAAGCCTGGGATCCTTCGAATTTTCAGACGACTTCGTGACGACTTCAGGTGGTTCCTGTGGAACTTCACCGCGGACGACGCCAACGGTGCGCATCACACGGCCAAACTCATCGCGGCCAACGGCCTGGCGTTGATGGGATCGGAGCCTGGGCGTCTGTTTGGGGCTTGGGATGTTGGGGATGATAGTTGGGAATGTTAGGGAATGATGGTTTAACGGTTAGCGATGGTTTGGAAGATGGGGATGGATGATGGCTGGATGATGGCTGGATGATGGTGGGATGAACTGGTTTGAGTTTCAGTATGTATACAGCATACTATATTTGGACCTTTCTCCCTCTCTCTCTGTCTCTATTTTAATAAAAAGAATTGGTGTACCAACTGTTTGGGGTGAAATTTGATGTTGTGCTCTTCCCTGGTTCAGTCCTTTGATCATGGTCATTTGAAACATTTGCGTATTTTTGTGTCACCTCGGGAGTCACCAAGGTGCTGGTCTTCTTCCCAATGGTTGTGGGGCATCTTTTGAAGCGATCGAGTGCCCAAGCTGGATAATTCAGTGTCAAGTTTTCTTGAACACAACGGTTGCAATACAAGACAGAAAGACAAAACCACACAAAACAAAACAAGCATTTATTTTTTTGGGTGACATGTTCCGGTGGCTCGTGCATCTTACGGTGCATACGGTGCTGGCAAAGTCCAAACCACTTTACTTGGCCCAGGCTGGATGACTTCCCCAACCTTTGTCAACATCGCTTCCCTGATTCTAGCGTTTTCCTGGGAAACGGCTGCCGCTTGGCAACAGATGGCAGCTGTAGCTGTGCCATGCTGTGCATGCGATGATCTGCAGGTCTACACAGCCGTGCAAGGGGCATCCGAGACTGTGGAAGGCCTGCTGTTTGGCACGCCCTGCATCGCCCAGTTCCAACGGAAATTTGACACAGCGCAGGTGAAACGATGCAAAAAGTACTTGCTATGTCAGCACCTTAAACTAAAGGGGGATATGCTGCGGCCGAGACTTGCTGACTAGCTGCTGCCTAGCTATCTGCAGATGAGTCTCATCAGTCTCATCAGATGTCATCATCTCATCGGTGTTGGATGAATTGACTTAGGATTGACCTGGTCATCATCCTTGTCGTGATCCTGCCTGGGTGAGCACCTTATTGTCTTGCTAATGACCATTTAGGTCCTTAGGTGAGATGATCATTCTCGACACATGCATCATCGCTATTTGATGTCCTGTTTGAATCTGTTTGATGCCTCTGGTCGCGAGTACTCCAAGTCTGTTCTAACATGGCAACTACCCACAGGTGGTACATCTACATGCTCCCCTCTGCAAGAGCAGAAGCCAAAGAAGAGGCCGGGGTGCCTCTACAATGACCCTTGAACAATGAGTCTCTCTCCAGATGTCTTCAAGTGCTGAGGCAAATGCTGATGCAGCGGCTGAAGACAAGCCGCCGGAGGCCTCTTGATCCTCTCCCTATGCCGTACATCCTGACGCTGTGACTGGGGAAGTTGAACGAGTCATTCCCACAGAATCTGATTTCTGCTGCTGCTAT
>CAMXCT020004709.1:0-31033 GCA_947184155.2 Cladocopium goreaui
GCAAAATGGAGCAAAAGCTCCTGGGAAGGGCGCTGCGGGACATTTGGAGGGAGGCTACTGCCTAACGTCGCTTTCTGAAGCCACTAGAAAAGTTCTTGGAAAGCGCCTAGAAGCGTGCAAAATGGAGCAAAAGCTCCTGGGAAGGGCGCTGCGGGACATTTGCAGGGAGGCTACTGCCTAACGTCGCTTTCTGAAGCCACTAGAAAAGTTCTTGGAAAGCGCCTAGAAGCCTGCAAAATGGAGCGCTGCGGGACATTTGAAGGGAGGCTACTGCCTAACGTCGCTTTCTGAAGCCACTAGAAAAGTTCTTGGAAAGCGCCTAGAAGCCTGCAAAATGGAGCAAAAGCTCCTGGGAAGGGCGCTGCGGGACATTTGGAGGGAGGCTACTGCCTAACGTCGCTTTCTGAAGCCACCAGAAAAGTTCTTGGAAAGCGCCTAGAAGCCTGCAAAATGGAGCAAAAGCTCCTGGGAAGGGCGCTGCGGGACATTTGGAGGGAGGCTACTGCCTAACGTCGCTTTCTGAAGCCACTAGAAAAGTTCTTGGAAAGCGCCTAGAAGCGTGCAAAATGGAGCAAAAGCTCCTGGGAAGGGCGCTGCGGGACATTTGAAGGGAGGCTACTGCCTAACGTCGCTTTCTGAAGCCACTAGAAAAGTTCTTGGAAAGCGCCCAGAAGCTTGCAAAATGGAGCAAAAGCTCCTGGGAAGGGCGCTGCGGGACATTTGAAGGGAGGCTACTGCCTAACGTCATCAAGCACCAAAGCACCATCGCTTCAGTCCCTGAAGCCACTAGAAAAGTTCTTGGAAAGCGCCTAGAAGCCTGCAAAATGGAGCAAAAGCTCCTGGGAAGGGCGCTGCGGGACATTTGAAGGGAGGCTACTGCCTAACGTCGCTTTCTGAAGCCACTAGAAAAGTTCGTGGAAAGCGCCTAGAAGCTTGCAAAATGGAGCAAAAGCTCCTGGGAAGGGCGCTGCGGGACATTTGCAGGGAGGCTACTGCCTAACGTCGCTTTCTGAAGCCACTAGAAAAGTTCTTGGAAAGCGCCTAGAAGCCTGCAAAATGGAGCAAAAGCTCCTGGGAAGGGCGCTGCGGGACATTTGGAGGGAGGCTACTGCCTAACGTCGCTTTCTGAAGCCACTAGAAAAGTTCTTGGAAAGCGCCTAGAAGCCTGCAAAATGGAGCAAAAGCTCCTGGGAAGGGCGCTGCGGGACATTTGAAGGGAGGCTACTGCCTAACGTCGCTTTCTGAAGCCACTAGAAAAGTTCTTGGAAAGCGCCTAGAAGCCTGCAAAATGGAGCAAAACTCCTGGGAAGGGCGCTGCGGGACATTTGGAGGGAGGCTACTGCCTAACGTCGCTTTCTGAAGCCACTAGAAAAGTTCGTGGAAAGCGCCTAGAAGCCTGCAAAATGGAGCAAAAGCTCCTGGGAAGGGCGCTGCGGGACATTTGAAGGGAGGCTACTGCCTAACGTCGCTTTCTGAAGCCACTAGAAAAGTTCGTGGAAAGCGCCTAGAAGCCTGCAAAATGGAGCAAAAGCTCCTGGGAAGGGCGCTGCGGGACATTTGGAGGGAGGCTACTGCCTAACGTCGCTTTCTGAAGCCACTAGAAAAGTTCTTGGAAAGCGCCTAGATCCTGCAAATGGAGCACAACGCTTCCTGGGCAAGGGTCGCTGCGGACATTTGAAATCGGAGGCTCCGGCCTACCGTCGCTTTCTGAAGCCACTAGAAAGTTCTTGGAAATCGCCTAGACAGCCTGGCAAAATGGAGCAAGCTTCCTGGGAATGGCGCTGCGGGACATTTGAAGGGAGAGCTCTTCTAACGTCGCTTTCTGAATCCATCTAGAAAAGTTCGTGAAAGCGCCCGAACGCTTGCAAAATGAGAGCAAAAGCTCCTGGGAAGGGCGCCTGCGGGCATTTGCAGGAGAGGCCTACTTACTGCCCTAACGTCGCTTTCTGAAGCCACTAACAAACGTTCTTGGAAACGCCTAAAGAAGCCTGCACATGGAGCACATCTCCTGGGAAGGGCGCTGCTGGACCTTGGGAGAAGGGCGGCTACTGCCTAACGTCGCTTTCTGAAGCCACTAGAAAAGTTCTTCGAAAGCGCCCAGAATCTTGCAAAATGCAGCAAAAGCCTCTGGTAAGGGCGCTGCGAGACATTTGAAGGGCGGCTACTGCCTAACGTCGCTTTCTGAAGCCACTAGAAAAGTTCTTGGAAAGCGACCTAGAAGCCTTGCAAAATGGAGCACAAAAGCTCCTGGGAAGGGCGCTGCGGGACATTTGGAGGGAGGCTACTGCCTAACGTCGCTTTCTGAAGCCACTAGAAAAGTTCGTGGAAAGCGCCTAGAAGCCTGCAAAATGGAGCAAAAGCTCCTGGGAAGGGCGCTGCGGGACATTTGAAGGGAGGCTACTGCCTAACGTCGCTTTCTGAAGCCACTAGAAAAGTTCTTGGAAAGCGCCTAGAAGCCTGCAAAATGGAGCAAAAGCTCCTGGGAAGGGCGCTGCGGGACATTTGAAGGGAGGCTACTGCCTAACGTCGCTTTCTGAAGCCACTAGAAAAGTTCTTGGAAAGCGCCCAGAAGCCTGCAAAATGGAGCAAAAGCTCCTGGGAAGGGCGCTGCGGGACATTTGGAGGGAGGCTACTGCCTAACGTCGCTTTCTGAAGCCACTAGAAAAGTTCTTGGAAAGCGCCTAGGAGCCTGCAAAATGGAGCAAAAGCTCCTGGGAAGGGCGCTGCGGGACATTTGAAGGGAGGCTACTGCCTAACGTCGCTTTCTGAAGCCACTAGACAAGTTCGTGGAAAGCGTCCAGAAGCTTGCAAAATGGAGCAAAAGCTCCTGGGAAGGGCGCTGCGGGACATTTGCAGGGAGGCTACTGCCTAACGTCGCTTTCTGAAGCCACTAGAAAAGTTCTTGGAAAGCGCCCAGAAGCTTGCAAAATGGAGCAAAAGCTCCTGGGAAGGGCGCTGCGGGACATTTGGAGGGAGGCTACTGCCTAACGTCGCTTTCTGAAGCCACTAGAAAAGTTCTTGGAAAGCGCCTAGAAGCCTGCAAAATGGAGCAAAAGCTCCTGGGAAGGGCGCTGCGGGACATTTGGAGGGAGGCTACTGCCTAACGTCGCTTTCTGAAGCCACGAGAAAAGTTCTTCTTGGAAAGCGCCCGGCAGGGCGACCTTACGCGTTTAATGCCCGCGCAGACGGCATTTCCCCCGCTTTGGGCAAGACCGCTCATGCGGCCCTCACCATACGAACAATACACTGGCCGGTGGCCTTCAAACAATCGACGCAATCAGAATCCTGGAAAAGCTTTTTCTCGGGCGCGCTCCCCCTGCAGCTTGCTGGGGTCGGCGGATATCCCATAGCCATGTTCTGAAGCGTGGAAGCATGTTCTACCAACCAGGGATGAAGAACCCTCCCAGCTCAAAGAGGCTAACCTGACCAGCGGATACCAGAGGCTAGGGGCCTGAGACCTGGAGACCATTTCTTTCGGTTGCGACGGGTTCCAATGACATGCAGCCCCGTGCACCAATGACAGCCCCATCATGGTTTCAGTTCTTTCTCAAAATCCAATTGGATTTTATACTATTTTATACTATATAATCGTTACGAACCCCTTCACTTGTGAAGAATTCTCCCAAAACTGGCCCTTCTATCCCCGGCCCATCTTGGCCTTACGGTCGCTGAGACCATCAAAAACAAACTCACCGTGATGGGTCTCAACGAAGCGCAGCTGCTACAACTCTTTCATCTCCTGGATACCGTGCCGTGGTAAAAAATGTGGCCTGGTGACTGGTTGATTTGTTGGTTTCTTTGCAAACCCAAAATAGATAGAATACATAGAAGAGTGGAACGCCTGGAAAAAAGTAACAGTATGTAATTATCAAAAATCATATGCAACCTCCCGGAAACGTGGTTCTATCTTGTTGGGGATGGGTTACGATGTTTCCTGTTGGTTAATGTTGTCCCCCCAATATGGGCCACCCCCATTCTATGGTCCCAAAGATGTGGGAATCGCTTGCTATACATCCACCATGGTTTCCGGGGGTCTTTGATATTAGGGGAATGGGATTATATGGGAGTAGGATTGGGATAACTATCCTCAAATCCGAAGATAAAAAACTATGGGAACCACCAAAAAGATTCGGATCATGTAAGTTTACCACTCAATTCTAGTTGGAGTTGATTTTTTTCCAGTTTTTTGGAGTTGGTTTGAACAGTAGACCTGGTGGCAAATGTTGGTGAATGAAAGGCCAGGGGGCTGGAACTACCAAACCTTGAGGACGGATAGTTATATACATACCGATACGTGTGCAACAATGTGTTTGGAATCTAAGCTACACAAAAAACAGGATCATTTCGGAAGGTTGAAATGATGGAGATCTTTGCTCGAATAGGTCCAATCTAGGTCTAATTAGTTGCCATCCTTCGCGTTTTGAGCTGAAGCCATGGCATATGTTTCCATGATTGGTTTCAGTCATTTCAATTGTCATCTTCCTCCTGGAAAAGATCATCTTCAACTGAACCATGATTTCCAGCATTGCTCGAAGCACCAAGCTGGTTTTCTCATCACAAAAGCACTGAGCGGCTGTGCCCGGCTGTGCCCGGCTGTGCCCGGCTGTGCCCAAGCATGCGGGTCCCATCATGACTAATTGTGCCGTTCCCTGAGCTGCACATAACTTGTAAGCAATAATCATATTCAATAATAGTCGATAGCCATATTCGATGGTTCAATCCCTGCTATTTCCTGTAGTTCGATCCCGCAATGTTTTTGAGCTAGTTGAAGCCCCAATGTTTCATGGATTTGCTGATATCCTTTGCCTCAAAATCTCCATGTTTGATGCAACCAGAACTCTGCCAACAGCCCATTGCCGAGTGGCTCAGGATGGTGAGGGTGAGCTGGACCTTGCTGCTTGAATTCAAGCCTTCGGTCTTAGGAGTTGGGGATGGATCCAAATGGGGAACCAGCTCCAACTTCAAACTCACTGTGCAATTGATATGTTAATATGTTTTTCGTTTGATGAGTTCGCAGGCCAATTTTTTGGCCATTGAGCTTCCCAGCACAGCTGGATCAACCGACCAAGGATGAGTTCATGGGCGGCATGCAGGCGCTTTCAGGTTTGGCCACTGCGAAGGATATGGCGCCTTGGACCGAACCCCTGGTGCCACTGCTTTCTCCATGAAATCATGAAACTCTCCCTGTGAGGTCACTCGAAGAAAACCAAGAAACATAGGAGTTTCACGTTCTTGTTTGCAAAAACAGAGGCAACTGGGGCTAAGAAGCAACATGAGGTCATCATGAGGACGTAGAGATGCTTCAAAGAGATAGGTCTCCCAAAGTCAGGTGGAGATTGTACATGATTTGGACCCGAAGTGTGGTCTTTCAACTGCAACAGGCACTGATGGGTGTGATATCAACAAAGCGAACATGGGTTTGTCTGAAAATTCGGAACCACATTCCCCACTAAAAATTGATCATCATTTATGCCCATTAAAATGGCCCGATATTGGGCTACCCCCCCATTTTGCGACGGACCCATATGGTAAGGTTATTATATAATTAAGTATGCCGAATTGGAATGATTAGCGAAGTATAAGATTCCACAACGATTCCATGTAGTACTATATAAGTTATTACATAATAAGTATATGGCAACAAATGGTAAAACCATCCAATTTTCACCATCAGAACTTGTAGTGTCTCACGAATCTGCAGGTGATCTTGACCAAGGGCATGGAGAGGATTGATGCCTTGCAGCGGTTAGAATTGTTAGGGACGTTTGAATGGTACCCTTGCAGATGGGTCCGGGGGTATACTACCTTTAAGAAATCACCCGGAGACGGAAACCCAATGGAATTGGGCGCATTTACATGCATTTACTATGGGTTGGTTATATTTGGATTGTATAATAAGGCATATACCAGAACTATCGGAGGTTTTTACAATTGCTTTAGTAACTCGAAGGGTAATCAGGGAAGTGGAAACATTTGGCTGTGTGTGCTGCAGCTTAGGTGGTTGGCTTACCTGGAGGTACCATGACATACCTGACCATTTGCACAGTGTGTCGTTTGAAGAGCTTTCCAGCGATTGATAAATCTTCAGGAGAGATATATATATATATAGATATCTATATATATATATATAGATATATAGATAGATTTCCCATTTTCTAACATGTTCCCAGTTTTTTTCGCACATTTTCCCACAGTGCATGTGATCATTGGTGACGCTGAGGAGAAGCAAGTGAAATCTCTGATGGAGAGCTCCTTTTCAGGTGGTGTCCTGGCAGTGATCCATCGTGTGAAAGGTCCCGTTTCAAAGGGGGTCAACGGTATGATTGAGTACATAGCAAGAAATGGATATGCAAGCAGCTGCTTTTTTTTTCCTCCTCCTCCAGGATATACCTAAGATGTTTAAACGGGCGTTTGGAGTAGTTATATTAATAATGCCGACTTGTGGCATGAATTCCTGCTTCACATCCAGACATGGCACACATGGCCCAACGGCCCGTGGCCAAGGCCCGAGCAAAGACATGTTGGAGAACCAAATGACCCAGGTGGGCCGAGAGCGTTGAACAATAGCAGGTTGGCAGTAACTGAGTTCGTTACTTGGAATCCTACAGTTGCGTGGTGCCTCCCAGTTATAAGTTTCTTCAACATTCCCATTGATGATTATTATAGAAATATCTCATAGGCCCCAGGTATGGGGTTCTCAAGGTTTTGCTCCATGCGTTTGCCTTTGCGCAAGAATTTCCAAGTTTGTTGCTTGCTGATCCGCATTTGTATTGCTTATCACTACCATCTATGACCTGTCTTGATGGTTCCTATCGTTCCCCCACCCTGTCAACCCTGCATTGGTCCGCTGCGACGCGCCGTTGGCAGTTTCGGTTTGGCATCAACGACCGCTTTCGGAGAACGGAGGATTTGGTGAAGGAGAGAACGTGGGGCCTGGCTTTGGATGAAACCCAAAGGTCGACATTCGTGAACCACAGCGTCCCTTCAGAAAGTCATAGAGTTGCCATAGATGCCATGCTGAGACTACCCAGGGCCCAGGCTAGGAAGGGAGAGCACCTCAGCCTGCAGCACGTGTTCTTGGATAGCAACATCCCTTCCCCTTGACCTGAATAAATACACCCTAAAAACAATGACCTATAAGTACAAAGTGGGGCCCCTGTTTACGAAAGCTAAGTTTGTGAACAAAACTCAATAACTAATTTGTAACACTTATAACTATCTATAGATTGATAAGTTGGTGAACAGAATTCCAATTATGGTTACAGTATTCATGGGGTGAATCTAAAGCAACGATCACATCATGTTGGCCCCACATAAAGTAGGACTTTGCTGGCAAGCTGCAGCGTGTGGCCAACTTGGCCCGTAACGCCGGCTCTGCAGAGCGTGCCGCGGAGCGCACCGCGGAGAGTGTGGAGGTGGCGCGTTCGCAGATGGGTTTGTCTCAAAGTAGGGGTCAACCAATTCACAGGCTGTTTCCCATGGTTCCATGTATGGTTCCCCAGGAAAAATGAAGCGTGAAGACATGTTTTTACTGGAGTGGTTCCCCAAAAGAATCCGACATCTTGAGAAATAAACCAAGTAGACTTTTTCAATGCCCCCCGCAACAAGAACAGGCCAACATCCATAGGTAGTTGCTTTTACTTTCATTGATAACATGGAAGATCGGAGAGGTGGACAAGCTGGGTAGGAAAATCACTGAAAATCACCTACAACATCCCCACCCGCTTCAACTAGGTTTTCGGGGGGGGGGGACCTGACAAAATGTAACTTACATTTTTCGATATTTTTCGGGCTGTTTTTAGGGGGGGTTAATTGTAAGTTAAAATCTCTAAGGTACCAAAAATTCACGTTTGGAAGGGTGAAAAATGTAAGTTAAGACCCCCCTAGGTATGGTCCTGGTCAAAGTAAAATCAAGGTATTCCCCAGGAATACACCACACACATAGTGACTATGGAAATGGGGGGTGGAGAAAATATAACTTACATTTCCCCCCCTCCCCCCTCCTTTTTGGGGGTACCACTATATCTGTAAAATTTAATTCGACGTCACGACGCCAAGAAACATCAAACATCAAGGACCAAAAATGTAAGATCCCTGTTGTAAGGTATCCAAAACCTGCAGTATTTGCAGTGGAACCTGCACCTCAAGATCATCAACTTACAATTCCCAGGAATCCTAAGGGCAAAATGCACAAAGGCATTGCTAGACAGCATGTACAAAAGAATGTACATCCACAAAAAAAGAACATCAAAACACATATAATACTAGAATTCCCAGGGAATCCCAGGGGCCAAAAATGTAAGATCCCTATTGTAAGGTCTCCAAAACCTGCAGTATTTGCAGTGAAACCTGCACCTCAAGATCATCAACTTACATTTTCCAATACCAGAATTCCCAGGAATCCTAAGGGCCAAAAATGTAAGATCCCTATTGTAAGGTCTCCAAAACCTGCATTATTTGCAGTGGAACCTGCACCTCAAGATCATCAACTTACATTTTCCAATACCAGAATTCCCAGGAATCCTAAGGGCCAAAAATGTAAGATCCCTATTGTATCCTATTGTAAGGTCTCCAAAACCTGCAGTATTTGCAGTGGAACCTGCACCTCAAGATCATCAACTTACAATTCCCAGGAATCCTAAGGGCAAAATGCACAAAGGCATTGCTAGACAGCATGTACAAAAGAATGTACAATCCACAAAAAAAGAACATCAAAACACATATAATACTAGAATTCCCAGGGAATCCCAGGGGCCAAAAATGTAAGATCCCTATTGTAAGGTCTTCAAAACCTGCATTATTTGCAGTGGAACCTGGACCCTCAAGAATAAAGTCCGATTCCGAAACTTCTCCGGATTGCGCAACTCCCAGGATTGCGCAACTCTTTGGTCGGATTGCGCAACTACGAATATTAGGATTGCGCAACTCCCAGGATTGCGCAACTCTGTGGTCGGATTGCGCAACTACTTTCGACAGATTGCGCAACTCCCAGGATTGCGCAACTGCGAATATTAGGATTGCGCAACTCCCAGGATTGCGCAACTCTGTGGTCCGATTGCGCAACTACTTTCGACAGATTGCGCAACTCCCAGGATTGCGCACCTGCGAATATTAGGATTGCGCAACTCCCAGGATTGCGCAACTCTGTGGTCGGATTGCGCAACTACTTTCGACAGATTGCGCAACTCCCAGGATTGCGCAACTGCGAATATTAGGATTGCGCAACTCCCAGGATTGCGCAACTCTTTGGTCGGATTGCGCAACTAGGATTTCGCAACTTGACTTGCTCAAGTTTAAGATGATATCAACATTCCCACGCCTATGGAACGGAACTTGAACCTGACTTGGGGTCTCCACAAGTTATAATTGATATCAAAATTCCCATCCCCGTGGAATTTCAAACTGACTTGGGGTCTCCACAAGTTAAGATAATATCAAAATTCCCACCCCCATGGAACTTCAAACTGACCCTGAGTCCCCAAAATGTTAAGATGATATGAAAATTCCCACCCCCGTGGAATTTCAAACTGACTTGGAGTCTCCACAAGTTAAAGATGATATCAAAATTCCCACCCCCATGGAACTTCAAACTGACCCTGAGCCCCCAAAATGTTAAGATTATATGAAAATTCCTACCCTCATGGAACTTCAAACTGACTTGGAGTCCCCACAAGTTAAAGATGATATGAAAATTCCCACCCCCATAGAACTTCAAACTGACTTGGAGTCTCCACAAGTTAAAGATGATATCAAAATTCCCACACCCATGGAACTTCAAACTGACTCTGAGTCCCCAACATGTGAAGATGATATCAAAATTCCCACCCCCATTGGAAATTCAAACTGACTCTGAGTCTCCACAAGTTAAAACGGTATCAAAATTCCAACTCCAACCCCCGTGGAACGTCAAATTGACTTGGAGTCTCCACAAGGTTAAGATGATATCAAAATTCCCACCCCCATGGAACTTCAAACTGACTTGGAGTCTCCACAAGGTTGAGATGGTATCAAAATTCCCACCCCCATGGAATTTCAAACTGACTTGGAGTCTCCGCAAGTTAAAGATAATATCAAAATTCCCACCCCCATGGAACTTCAAACTGACCCTGAGTCCCCAAAATGTTAAGATGATATGAAAATTCCCACCCCCATGGAACTTCAAACTGACTTGGAGTCTCCACAAAGCTAAGATGATATCAAAATTCCCACCCCCATGGAACTTCAAACTGACCCTGAGTCCCCAAAATGTTAAGATGATATGAAAATTCCCACCCCCATAGAACTTCAAACTGACTTGGAGTCCCCACAAGTTAAAGATGATATCAAAATTCCCACCCCCATGGAACTTCAAGCTGACTCTGAGTCCCCAAAATGTTAAGATAATATCAAAATTCCCACCCCCATGGAAATTCAAACTGACTCTGAGTCCCCTCTTTATGTGAAGATGATATCAAAATTCCCAACCCCTTTGCTTCTGTTTTTTTTTATCCCATGAGGCCCCAATGTTTTGTGACGTCCCAAGAAGTAACTTACATTTTTTGAGAAATGGAGGCTTTCCACAGAAATAACGCCTTCAAAAATGTAAGTTACATTTTGGGGTGGTCCACCCGGCCAAAATGGTAGGGATCCGACTCCGACAACCGTCCATTTAGTTCAGGGATTTCCCCTTGCCATTTGATTACTGGAGGGTGCCCTCTGGTAATTTAAGATAATAGCATTGAAAATAGCCACTTATAGTTGATTAATGATTAACCTTAAAAAGTTTTGATTTTCCATAGTTATGTGAGTTTACCAGAGGGTACTGGAGGGTAATCCAAGAATTCCAATGGCTTGGACCCTCAGGGGGAAGCTCCGAAAAGCGATGAGACCGTGCCGCTGGTCGAGGCCCACCCTTGGTGGGGGAGTGTTGGAAATCCCTTATGCAGCTATGCATATTTTTAAATACACATGAACATCAATGAACATCATCTATAAATGGGGGATGTTCCCGAGCTATATTAAATGACCAGCAGATAAAAATTCATTGACATGAATGAACGGTTGAGACTTCTGCGCTGGTTTTGAAAGCAAGTTGCTTGCGCGCCCTATATGGGCCACCTTTTGGACAATGGGGACGCAAACAACCAAAGCATGCACAATGTATGCGCAATGTATATAATATAACTATAAATGTGTATAATATAACAATATATATATATTATATATATATATATTATATGTATATAATATAATGTAATGTAATGTAACGTAACGGTATGGTATGGTATAGTATGGTATGGTTTGTATAAATATATATACATGCTTTGTGGGGATACATTTTCAATGGACATAGGTCTTGTAAGACCTTACGTACTCAGTACTTCTAATTTGGGTACCTAGACTCCTCCAAGTACCCATAAAAAGATATAAAAAGGGGAAACACATACTATACCCCATAATTATGGTACCTTGATCCATTTTTATGGGTGCCCAAAACATTCCGTGACATGTTGCGTGCTGTGGGTGTTGAATGATATTGAATTACAATTTGTTCTCATTGTGTCCTCAGGAGGCATCGTGACAGTCGTGAAAGTGGTGAAACTGCACAGGGGCTGCTGCGGCAATGGCAGCGAGTACTGGCTTTCGGGTACCATTTGTCGTCGATATCGTTGGTTTAGCCTTTCTAACCACTTCAAAATTGCCATGAACCTACACATGCAAGGCTTTACTGGCAAAAATGGAGAGAGAGAGAGAGAGAGAGAGAGAGCCAGAGAGAGAGAGCCATGCTCGCATATTCATGGGATAACCCGATTAAAAGGGCCCATTGACGAGCGATATCCACCCAGTTCCCAAGCAAGTAGTCAGTGTTAATCACCAGCAGGGACTTGTCAGACGCAGTCAGACTTGTAAGTGATGATATTTTGGTCACTGCCGCGGGCGCAGTAGGTCCTGCATCCTACATCATGGCAACATTTGTTGCCGGAATCCAGCAGAGAAGTTTGCACAAACATTCAGGTCAACAAGCAGAGGGTAGCAGAGGTACCCAAAACATTTCCTTGAAATCGCATCACGGCAAATTCCGAGGTGGCTCAGGGAAGCATTAAGGTCAGCATACCGTTCTTGTATGTAATCTACGGCAATAGACGCCAAGACGCCATCACCTCAATTGACAGAAGAAAGCAAGTGTGAGCCATAGCAGCCAATAGCAGCCAATTGGTCCAGTCATGAAATGACCAACCCCTAAAAGACCCCATGGTTTAGGGTTGGATCCCTTCATTTGGGATCCTATATCTATTACCCTCTGGTTATTTAACATAGCCTAGGGAAATGACCCATTTATAGATGGTTTACCTATTAAAAATGGTGATTTTCCATGGCTATGTTAAATAACCAGATGGTACATAGAATATGTTAAGGACTTCGTATTTCCTATGTGCCTGTTTGATCCAAAACAGTTCTTGAAAAGTGACTCCTTCCTGGAACTAAACCACGACTGCTGTACCGTTTTGTAATGAACCATGGCAATGGCAAATGGCCCGTTTGTAGGTGATTCCCCTATTCACTATTCAAACATCATGGTTTCCCCAGCTATGTGAGACTAGCAGATGGCATGCCTTCTAGTCATTCTAGTCGGCGGCTTTTTTGTGCAAGCTCCTCGACAGAACGCTCAATCGCCTTAAGGGCTTTAAGGGTTCAAAAACAGGCTGGTGCGCGTTCGCTGGCCTAAGGCATATTGCAAGCAGCAAGGGTTTTGGGGCTCACATGATTTTTCAATCCCTTCAGCTTGAGATTCAGCCCCCCCCGACGCCGGGTTTCGTATTGGATTTGTTCATGAACTGGGGGTCATTCGGGGTATGAAAACATGTTGGAGGCAGATTGTTGGAGGATCTTGGGGGAATCCAGCGGTGACCCTGCTGTCTCCTCCGGATTTTCTTCATCTACTAGGCAATCAATCATGTGTTATCATTTGTTTCTATTGAAAACCCTCGTTTTTCCATGGGTTTTCCATGGTTTTTCCATGGTTCTCCATAGGGTTTTCCATGGTTTCCCATGGGTTTTCCATGGTTTTCCGTGGTTTTTCCATGGGTTTTCTATGGGTTTTCCATGGTTTTTTCCATGGTTGCCCATGGTTTTTCCACATCTATGTTAGTTTAAAGTGCGCTATTCACCCATGGTTTTCCACCCCCATTGGGCTACAGCCGCGCCAGGTCCAACTGGGATTCCCAGAGCTGGTCGTGCCATTCAGCGTGGCAGGAGGCGGGGCAGAACTTGTTGAATTTTTGTTGGAAAGGGGCTAGCGGCTATGGGATATTTCATGTATAATATATATATATTATTATATACACATGAAGCAAGTCCGAGATATCTATCATATACCAAAATCTGCTCCTCCCGTGGTCGAATCGGAATTTTCATGGGATGAACTTGCCGTATGTATCATGATGTTCCTTCGTATTGCAGTACGGGAATGGCTCAAACTTTGCCAGCACCGTACAACGGATGGTAAAACGATTAGAGTAGTAATAGTACAGATGACAGGTCTTTTGTGCGTTTTGTGGGCTGGTACCTTTTTTTTTGATCCATATAGAATATATAGATCTATGCCAGATGATGGCCGTGGCCAGGGGCATCCCAGAATTTGATTTGCCCAGATTTGGTGGCAAGTCCCTGGAGTTTCAGCGCGGGACATACAGATATTGCGGCTTTGATATGCTGAGGACAGGTCATTGGATTTTAGGGTGCCCCATGGACAAAACCAAATGGTTTGAGGTTGATCAGATCAAAAAGAACAGTTTCCAGAGAAACTAGGGATGATACCGCCACACCACGAAATAATTCACAGAAGTGGTGGTCCTTTGACGGTTGAGCATGGCCCAATGGAACATCCTGGAACCTTTGCATAGTTTTTGTACATCATGATCATTTGTTGTGCGTTTTTCCTGTTGGTTTTTGTTTGCGGGAGGTTAACTACAAGGTGGTGACCCCAATCATTGGCTAAGTTGCTTTAGTTCAGTAGATGAACTAGTAACATCTAGTAACTAGGACAAGCTTGTGGTAATTAGATGTATGGCACGAGTTGGATGACAGAAAACAACACACATTTCATTAGGGGGCACCACCTTATAGTCCATCACCCCGGGACTGCTGTTCTTTGTCTCCATTTCCGCCGCTCGGGCCTAGCATTTTCCATCGGCCACCCTGCCGGCTCGGGCGCAGCTATGGTGGGTGTGCTCGTTGCCACTGTGTTTATCATTTGCCACCTTCACTTGACGGAGAAACATGCAACTGGACGGATGAGTCATGTCCATTGAGTACCCTACGGTATTTCTTTCTTAACATGGCTATGGAAACCATATCTATAACCCATGGTTTACAGTCTTATATGGTACCGCCCATTATCTATATGGAAACCATGGCCCATGAAGATATTACCATATCATATGGCCCATGAAGAGGGTATTTCCAATGTTTTTTTTTCAGGGCTTCACCAGTTCGATCTAGTTGTGTATGTAGTTTGATCCCTCCGATTGGATGAATGATGGTTTTGTCACCGTCCCCGGCTCCATGTTTTGCCAGTAACAAGTAAACTAATATAGTATAGTGTGTATGGAACATCACCATCTTTACTGTGTAAGTGATGGTACTGATCTTTTTTCATGGGCTGCTCACATAGCTATGGAAATGTTTGCGACCCAGGTACGGTGCGACCTTCAGCGATTCTTTCAAACAGTTTCGGGTTTCTGGGCTGCGACAAAAGGCGAGAAGGCACGAGGCCGTTGAACAATGCTCACCGTTGAGCGAAGTTACAGAAACACATGCTGATTATGTGGGACTTCTGGACATGTTTCCAAGTGTGCATAAACTCAAGTCATTTTTGTGGTGGTTGTTGCTTTCATTCGCCTCCTTTATGAATTCCGGTCGCCATTTTGGTGGAAGGTGTGAGCACAAAAAATGACCAGATCAGTGGCCTTTGGCAATCTAATCTGGTTGGAATTTTCCCACAATCGGAAACTAAACTTGTTGTCGGGTCGGATGGTTCAACTGCAAGGATGATGCAAAGTCGCGAGGCCCATGGTTCTTTCAACTTATGGGACTTGTTTTTTTTAAATAGCAGTTCGATGCTGGTTGTAAATCCAAGAATCAGCCTCCAATGGATGGTTTAAATGTTTAAATGTTTGTTCATTCCTGCTAGTCAGTCGATTTAGGATGAGGCTTGAGACAAGTTGTGTTTGCAATAGCATTTGTATGCTCCAAGAGAAAGTCTCAGGTAAAAGACGAGACAGAGATTTACAAACCAATTTACGGATTTGGATGGATTTGGATGGATTTGGTTGGATACGTTTCTGAAGTGTCTTTGGTAAGCACTGTCCTGCTGTGGAATCCCAGTGTCAATCGTTGCAGCATAATTGGAGTTGTGAAACCCACCTCCAGAAAAGTTCACCCGGAAGTCTGCAAATGGATATGACAATTTGACGTGTATTTTACATATCATAGATTATCATAGCATATTCATGTAAATGTGTAGGTATACATATATATATATATATTTATATATGCACATATCATGATATACCATATCATACGGGACAATACGATACCATATTATAAGATAAGACAATATCACATCGATAATATCATATCATATATCATATCATATCATATCATATCTAAGCTAGTATTGTTACCAGTAGTACCGCACAAGGCGGTGGCGGAAGTTTCAAAAATAGGAAACCTATAGGAGGGTTGGTTGTTGTGAATCCGGGATGGCAGAGCGAAGCCACTGATGGACCGAAAGGTGCTTGAGGTCTCCTCTCTTTCTCTCTCTTTCTCTCTTTTTCCCTTTGTTTCTCTATCTTTCTCTGATTATCTACCTACCTACCTACCTACTGATCTATCTGTCTACCTATCTATCTGTCTGTCTGTCTATCTATCTCCCTATCTATCCATCTATCTACCTATCTATCTAGCTGTCTAGTTGTCTAGCTACTTGTCTATCTATCTATCTATCTATCTATCTACCTACCTATCTATCTATCTATCTATCTGTCTATCTACCTATCTACCTATCTAATCTATCTATCTATCTATCTATCTATCTATCTATCTATCTATCTATCTATCTATCTATCTATCTATCTATCTATCTATCTATCTATCTATCCTATCTATCATATCTATCATATCTATCATATCTATCATATCTATCATATCTATCATATCTATCATATCTATCTATCTATCTATCTATCTATCTATCTATCTATCTATCTATCTATCTATCTATCTATCTATCTATCTATCTATCTATCTATCTATCTATCTATCTATCTATCTATCTATCTATCTATCTATCTATCTATCTATCTATCTACTATCTATCTAACATATATTAATATATTAATTGCTATCTAATCTTAGATCTAATTTATCTAATCAATCTAATGCCATCTAATCGATCTAATCTATCTATCTGTCGATCTATCTATCTATCTAATCTCCTCTCTACCCATCTGATATATCTTCTATTATCTTATCTATCTATCTTATCTATTCTATCTCTATTCTATCGATCTCTATCTATCTATCTATCTAGTATCTATTCCTATCTATCTATCTATATATAAGCTATCTATCTATCTTATCCCTCTATCTATCTATCTATCTATCTACCTATCTATCTATCTATCTATCTTTTTATTTGGCTGTCTCTCTATCTATTTGTCTGTCTGTCTATCTGTCCCTCTATCTATCTATCTATCTGTCTGTCTGTCTGTCTATCTACCTGTCTATCTGCAAGCTTGAAAACCAAGCTATTCTGCGAGATGTCTTCATTGTTCAAAGTTGACAACATCAAAAACGAAGCAATTCTGCGAGACCTCCTCAATGTTTGAACTTGACAACGTCAAAAACGAAGCAATTCTGCGAGACCTCTTAATTTTTCAAAGTTGACAACACAAAAAAGGCAGCAATTCAGCGAGACTTCCTCAATTTTTGCATTTGACAACATCAAAATCAGAGCAATTCTGCGAGACTTCCTTAAAAAATGGAAAGTTCAGTGCAGCGCTGACAGCCTCGTACCACTGCGTTTTGCGATTTTTCCACTCCACCTGTCTAAAGTACTGTGCCTGCCACGAAAAAGTGATGCCAGGTCATACGAAGTGCTGCACCTGTCACGCAAAATCATCTTAGCAAACCTACAGATCTGATGCTCCAAAATGCAACCCCTCGCAGGAAATTAGCGCCCTGACCTCCTAACATCTCTCAGCACCTGCCACGGAAAATGCATCTTTGCAGAGTCCCACGCCTGCCATCGTTTTTGGAAATGCGACAAAACCCTCACGTTTTGCTCACTTTTGACAAGGTGCACAATCCCTTGTGCCTGCCATGCGAAACAATCTCTGAACGTCCAAAAGTGGTCCGAACGTGGTGTGTTTTGTACATTTTGACTTCGAATTGTGCTTCACGCCACAACGGCGTACACTTTTTCGACATCTCAACTTCCAAAAGTGGTCCGGCGCTGGTGTGTTTTCTACATTTTGACTTCGAATTGTGCTTCGCGCCACAACGGCGTGCACTTTTTCGACATCTCAACTTCCAAAAGTGGTCCGGCGCTGGTGTGTTTTCTACATTTTGACTTCGAATTGTGCTTCGCGCCACAACAGCGTGCACTTTTTCGACATCTCAACTTCCAAAAGTGGTCCGGCGCTGGTGTGTTTTGTACATTTTGACTTGGAAATCTGCTTCGCGCCACAACGGCGTGCAATTTTTCATCTCTCATCTGGCCAACTGGCTCCGCACCCGCCGCTTTAGTGAGCCTACTTTTCGACCCTCCGGAGACACAAATCATTGGGAAAACACAGTGTTTCGCGACTTTCCTACCTTTTCGCGCATCTGCATCTTCTTTCTTCTGACTCGTTCTCTTCTACTCTTCTCTCTTCTAATCTTTTCCCTTCTCTTTGCCTCTGCCCTGCTCTGCTTTTCATCTGTCCATATTGTCGGAAGTTTGACTTCTAAACTTCCTTCGATCATTCTTTCCATAGTGTGTATGTATATATATATATATATATGTGCATTAAAAAGATGTATGATAAGACGCTTTCTTACACGGCTACATGGCTGTGGACATGTCAACCCCGAGGTTTCATGGCTCAGAGGCGAAAGGGGGCGGTTGTGCAAGAGGGTAACCAATAATGGCGGTCCCATATGCCCCATGGTGCTGGATTTTTTATCAATACTCTGACTGTCCCCCATAGTCAGCGGAGGTGCCATGCCGGGCCTCCGTTGTGCCGGCGCTGTATGTTTTTTTTTCTTTGTGTGTGTGTGTTGTTTGTTTATATATATATATTGATATATAGTTATATATATATACACATGTATATATATATATATATCTATCTGTGTGTGTATTTCCAATCTCCTTTTAGCATATAATATATTGGCTAGACATGGAAATTGAAATGATGGAAATGTCAAGTCCAAACGTGGTATTTCTGGTTGTCCCCTTGAGGCACAAGGCACATAACACACAAAAAATCAAACAGAGAACCAGAATGCACTTAAAATTAATATGTTTATCAAACATGTTTTTTAGTGATTTTTAATATATATATATATATACACATATATATATATATATATCTATCTGTGTGTGTATTTCCAATTTCCTTTTAGCATATAATATATTGGCTAGACATGGAAATTGAAATGATGGAAATGTCAAGTCCAAACATGGTATTTCTGGTTGTCCCCTTGAGGCACAAGGCACATAACACACAAAAAATCAAACAGAGAACCAGAATGCACTTAAAATTAATATGTTTATCAAACATGTTTTTTTTGTGTTTTTTTCAAAACACCGTAAAAAAGGGGCCTCCACAACGTCCCTTTCTGTTTTTCTGGTTCGAGCTGAGCTTTGGTGGTGATGGAGTTGGTGGCCCAACTACTGTGGTAAACTCAATATCACGAACTATCCTCAATGACATGATTCATAAAACAACATCCCCACATGATAGGTTCATTCTGAATTTGCGTCAACTTTGCTGAAGATCGCATGCTCTTTAGGCCTCCGATGCCAGTGCATGGTGCACGTTTCCAGGCATTCTTCAAATCAGATGAGAGTGGAAAAGGAGCTTCACAGAATCCTGGAGCGATTGGTTAACACATTATATTAGGCGAAACCAAGTGTTTGCACATTGATTCCTGACTTTGGGGCACAAGCCAAGGAATGCGGTGTGAGAATTACCTCAGTGCCGTTCGATTCACTGCGACCTGGCCCATTTGTTTTTGAGTGCTTGATGATTGGCTGAAGGATGTAGACGGTGGTGCCCGTCAGTTATTTTTCTTTGGTTATATATGGTTATATTATGTTTTTCCCATTTTTAGCCCATCTATAGTTGCATACATCTACCACAAAACAGTATCAACCCTAGTCACTAATGGATTGGTGACTAGGGAGAATTTACCTCGGAACCGTGGGGAATTCATCGATGGTGAAACCAGTTTTTTTCAACACCTTGGATTTGGTGTTCTGAAGGGTTGCCATACGAGTGGTTTGTTCGATGTGAGGCTATAAATGATGCCAGGTTTGATAAGTCATGAATATCTATAATATAATATTATATATAAGACGCGAATTATATATATATTTTGTATATTAGATGTATATGTATATTGCATGTATTTATACATATATATATATATGTATGCATATATATATATATGTGTTCGTATGTAATATATATATATATATATTATGTGTTCGCATTTTCAGGTTGTATGCTATGAATTAGAGGAGGTCTTCGTGGCCTGGGTCTAAAAACAAATGGCTCTCTTCGTTGCCCGCTTGTCCAGAAATTTCATGCGGGCTTACACCCAAAGAAATGTTTCTCCACGTTTTTCAGACAAAAATATATCTCATGTTTATGTTTCGATGATTTTTCCCATGATATTCTCGTTGGATCATGTAACCTAAAGCGCGACCACTGATAGGTGCACTCGATGCCAGGTGCATTTTGCCTTCATGGTGACCCTTGGTCCACTGCTCCACTTCGCGAACAGCCCCAACTTGTCGAGCGCACCTTGACTGTGCCGGTTTTCCCCTGGCCAAGGTGGCGAATTAAGTGGGTGAAGTATAGGGTTTTATGGATGCTTTATGGATATCTCATGTAGTAAACGCACATCACACATTCATACACACACATTCACATATATATATATATATATATTATGTAGAAGCATATATACACATCTATACTTAGATGGGGTAACATAATGGACCCATTTTTGCCATGATGAGGGGGCCATAATTTTTGTAGGTAAACCTTGGGGATTCAATCTGACTATGCAGCGAAGCCAGAGAGAATTGAGCTGCTCAGAGGAACCAAATTCGAAAGTTGGCCCAGTTGGCTTCTCGATTTTAGTTGACCCTCTGGTTATTTAGCATATGAAACATGGCCCATTTCTAGATGATTGATGATGATTTACTTATTAAAAATGGTGATTTCCCATAGCTACGTTATAAATAACCACAGGTACATGTTTTTCCCTAAGCAGACTGCTGGTGCCACTTCAGTGGCTCAATTGATGCTCTCCAGCCTGCACCACATTTCTCTTCGCGGCATTCGCATGCATTCGCGGCACTGACGCAAGGCTCTTGGATTCTTGATGCCGGCAACTGGCTGGTGTGTGGACATGTCGTTCCACAAAGGTTCCTTGGAAGCCTCCAAGACCAGAAGTTTGACTCTGGATTTCCCATGAGATTCACCCTAATTAGTTGCAACCAAAAAATACCAAAAACAAGCATCAGTAAAGTCTTACTATATAGCATATCCATATATATATATACACATGTAATTATATGCATATATACATATATATCCATATCATACGAGGAAGTTCGACCTTTTCCATTTTTTGGGCGGTGGTCATACCACCAAGCTGCGTGACCCTCTCTGCGCAGTTGCTTGGGCGAAGTATAAATATGGAACCCCCAAGAAGATGTGGTGTCATGATTTTAGATGATGCTTCTGTTGTTTTGTGTGTTTATTAATTAACATTGATTAACCATGTTTCACACAAGATAAGAACAGATACAGTAACAAGTAAACATAATACTCGCACAATTACATATATCTACACAAATCTACATACGTATATCGCACATGTCAAGCCTGGATTCGTTTCAAACTTCCAAAAGTATTCAGGATTGTTCCGCTGCACATCGCGCAACGTGCGTGCAGCGATCACGGTGAATCTGATCGCGGTGACTTTGAATACCCTCTTTGCAACGCCTCAGAGTCGGGAGGAGCAATGAGAGCGATGGCGAATGGGAATTCAGCCAACAAGAATGATGATTTACTCGTAATGAGAACTCCAACAAAAATGATGATGTGATGATTTAACCAGCAAACATGAGGATTTACTAGGATTTGACCCAAAAACAATGGCTATTGGCGGATTTAGGCAACAATAATAGGGTATACAACTAACAAGGATGGTGCTATAATGGAGCTTTGATCGGAGAACACGAGACCTGGGATCTACGAAGTCTTCTGAATAGGCTCAATGATTGGGGACTTTAAAGCGTTGGGGAGGTACTAGATACCCATTCTTGGAGCAGCCCATATGCAGATGGGTCTATTCATGTCTATTCCCACAGATTGTCATCACAAACTGGTGCAGTCTTAAGGCACTTCGATCGAAGTTGTGACAACTTCCGTCCACAACACGAGGAATTTTGCGTTTTTTTTTTAAATAAAAATCCTTTTTGAGGCCATCTCAATGGATTGTTGGTTTGGAACATTTGGATTATTTTTTCCATTCAATTGGGAATTTCATCATCCGAACTGACGAACTCCATCATTTTGCAGAGGGGTAGGATTGGGGTAGGTATACCACCAACCAGAGCATGTGGATAATGTGGATAAATATCAATAACTGGATATAACTGAATATTTCTTATCTCAAATCCAGTTATATCCAGTTATTAGATAACCAACTGGATTAGTTATATTAGATAACCAACTTACTGGATATATCTGGATCAATAACCAATTAGCAATGACTGGTGTAGTGCCAGCAATGGATGGGGAACATCCGATCCCATGAGATCATGGGGTTGGAGGAGTTGGCTGCGCTTGAGATCCAGCAAATTGCGGCCAACCTGTTGACCTCCATGGTGTGCCTTGTCAGCAGATTTGTTTTTTTTAAACTAGCTAATAACTAGCGATTCTTATCGATCTAGAAGATCTGTCTATATTTTTGGACAAACTTATTGATCTATCTATCTGTTTGTCTGTCTGTTTGTCTATCTATCTATATATATATTTTTTAATCTATCTATCTATCTATCTATCTAGCTAATCTGTCTATCTATCTATCTATCTATCTATCTATCTATCTATCTATCTATCTATCTATCTATCTATCTATCTATCTATCTATCTATCTATCTATCTATCTATCTATCTATCTATCTATCTAATCTATCTAGCTAATCTATCTATCTATCTTTCTTTCTTTCTATCTAGTCTAATCTAATCTAATCTAAGCTAAGCTAAGCTAATCTAATCTAATCTAATCTATCTATCGATTGGTCTATCTCATCTATCTATCTATATCTATCTATATCTATCTATCTATATCTATCTATATCTATCTATATCTATCTATATCTATCTATATCTACCTATATCTATCTATATCTATCTATATCTATCTATACCTATCTATATCTATCTATATCTATCTATATCTATCTATATCTACCTATATCTATCTATATCTATCTATATCTATCTAAATCTATCTATATCTATCTATATCTATCTATCTCTATCTATCTCTATCTATCTCTATCTATCTCTATCTATCTCTATCTATCTCTATCTATCTATCTATCTTTCTATCTTCTATCTTTCTATCTTTCTATCTATCTATCTATCTATCGAATCGCTCTTCTAGCGAGCGAGCAGAGCGAGCGAGCGGAGCGAGCGGAGCGACGAGCGAGCGAGCGAGCGGATCGAGCGGAGCGAGCGAGCGGGCCGTAGCGAGCGGAAGCGCCGAGCGAGCGGGCGAGCGGACGAGCGAGCGAGCGCAGCGAGCGGGCGAGGGAGCGAGCGAGCGAGAAGCGAGCGATAGCGACGAGAGCGATCGATCGCTCTAGGGAGCTATCTATCTATCTATCTCGCTATCTCTCGAGCGATCGAGCAGCGAGCGAAGCGAAGCGAGCGACGAGCGAGCGAGCGAGCTAAGCGATCGAGCGATCGAGCTAGCGAGCGAGCGAGCGAGCGAGCGAGCGATCTGCGAGCTAGCTATGAGCGCGCGACGAGCGACGAGCGAGCGAGCGAGCGATCGGCTAGCTATCGCGAGCGAGCTATCTAGCCTTCGCTATCTTATCTATCTTATCTATCTTATCTATCTTATCTTTCTTATCTATCTTATCTATCTTATCTATCTTATCTATCTTATCTATCTTGTCTATCTTGTCTATCTCATCTATCTCATCTATCTTATCTATCTATATCTATCGATATCTATCTTATCTATCTTATCTATCTATCTATCTATCTATCTATGTATCTATCTATCTATCTATCTATCTGTCAATCTAGCAATCTATCTATCTATCTATCTTATCTTATCTTATCTTATCTTATCTTATCTTATCTATCTATCTATCTCTCTCTCTCTCTATCTCTCTCTCTCTATCTATCTATCTATCTATCTATCTGCCTATCTTTCTATCTATCTATCTTTCTATCTATCTATTTGCCTATCTGTATGCATCATAAATTGTAATATATATATATACGTGTGTGTGTGCATCTATTTGTTTACGTGTCTATCTATCTCTATCTCTATCTCTGTGCGTGTGGGGGAGAGAAATCTGTTTTTGTATAGCCAGGAATTCCTGTTGACACATCCTTCCCTCATTTTGGGCCTGAAAGCAACCCATGTGAAACGGTCTTTCTGGAGGTGACATTGGATACTATGTCACAACGACGTTACTATCAATGGATTGGTTATGTTGGGAAAATTGAAACCGGAAAACCCCATATTTAATGGGAAAATCTCTGGTTTCCGGTTAATTAAGGTTTTCCCTTAAGCCAATCCTTTGATCCTATGGATAGTTTAGATTTTAGATGGACATGTCATAAATACTCTTGCAGCAGAACTGAAATGCTTCCCCGTGGTCCGGTTTTCAGTTGGCAAACCCAGCGGTTGTCACGTTTTCTAGCTGCCCTAGCTAGTTCCTTAGCATTTATCATGTAACAATGTATATCAACAATTGTTCTCTGGTTGGTGGTTTCAAACATTTTTATTTTCCATAATATATGGAATTATTGAATAATCCTTCCTATTGACTAATATTTTTCAAGATGGTTAAAACCACCAACCAGTTGATAAAACATATCAACACCCTCTTTTTGTTGGTCAAATGATGGAAATGCCGGTTCCAGTGCGCAATTTCCAGACGTTTATTCGCAATTTCGAACAGTCCTTTCGAAAATATCGTTGCGTTGGTGAAATTATGAACATAGGTGCGTCACAATGAACCTTGTTTTTCTGGATGGAATTGTCCATGGATTTATCCACCGGGGGAATCTCTGGGGAAGATTGACAATTTGGGATTTTGGTGGATGTGTTTAGCAGCTTAGGCCTGGGTTTTTGCGTGGGGATGTCGCCTGCTCCAGCATGATGAAAGCTGGCTGGTGTAAACTTCATTCCTTTTAGCATGTTCAACCCGTATACAGTATTTGGAATAATGATCCCGGCTTTTTTCCCTTATTTCCCATGAATCAGCAAATAGCAAATCCATGTTTTCACAGGAGTGTGGATCAATAATTTAAATGGAAACAGATCCAAGAATGACTATTTATGCTCCCATCTGTATATTTCCATACATGTTATTTGTCACTATTGAGTATTGGCCCGCTTATTTTCTCAACAATAGATTATCTATCAATGGTCATGCTTTATTTTTTAAACTATAAATGATATCAATATTATAATGTATTATATATTTACGTTGAACCGTTTTCGTTCAAATTGTTCACCTAAGAATTGCGCGAACCCTTATTGTGGGGTTTCTTATGACGGTATCAAACATAGTACATATATATATATGTGTATATATAAACACACACAAACATATATATATATATAAACATATTACAAAACAAGCCAGTTTTAAGGAGTGTGGATTGCTTGTTCACTGTGCCTTTCTGCGGTATCGCCTTCATCGTGGCCTTGTACAAGCAAGCCGTGAGTACCTTGGGCTGATGAGGCAACTGTGCTGGCCAGCTATATATATATATACATATATATATACGTGTGTGGAAATATCACCAGTTATATTGGACTGTATATGGGTTATAGACCATTTACTAACTGAGATGCACCCCCAAAGTACCCTCTGGTAATTTAAGAGTTTGCTATGGAACATTTTGCTGAACATGGCCCAGAAATAGTTCGATAATTTGATGATGTTCTGGCATGGTGATTTTCCATATGTTCAAATACGAGAGGGTAGCTTCCATAAAAATACTGCAAGGGTATCACCGGTGTTACATGACTGGTGGTTTCGTGTATGTTTCTCCGAGAAGTTCCGTGCGACATCATGCTGCGATGACGATGCCAATTGGTGACATCCGGTGGTCGTGGTTGCATGGGATTGCCAACGGTTGCCCATTTGTTTTTGGAGAAGCAACTGTCAACTGTGAGTGGCGTAGATTATGTGTTGTATATTGTTGTATGATATTGCAGATATTGCATGTCTTTTGTAGCAATATGAGAATTTCAGCATTTTTCTGCGTTGCTGCTCCTTTAACAGATTGATTCATGCCAAACAGCAAAGAGCGAGGTGCCCAAGCTACTGTAGTTACCATTTGGTAATCAAACATGCCTAGATGGAAAATCTTCGAACTAGCCATGGACGTTTATATCTAGGAAAACCATCGAACTAGATGGTGGATTTTCAATTGCCACGTTTGGCTGCCGCATGGTATATGTTCAAATGAGCAGGTGAAGTTGCAGTTCTCACCTAGCATTGCAATCCTCTCCAGCTATAGTTGGACACCGACCCGAATGGTAGCAGTTCCATTCACACAAGAACTTAATTTCAGATGGTCCCTTCAACTAAGGTCTTTGGCTGGTTCTTGGATTTGTTATGGCCGTGAGAGGCCTCTTTACACCTTACATGCATTCCATTACATTACATTATTCACTACATGTTAATAACATGTTGATACATTTTGAATGTAGCAATCCACAATCTTCCTCATTTTCGAGTTAGCTCAAAACATGTAGCTGGCTCAATTTCAGAAGGGGTCATGTGTTTGACTTTAATGTTGCGCCGCTGTCTAAGCAGATTTGGCCCAAAACGTGGCTCCTAAATTTCTGGGCTGCAACAGGGGTACCATCTCTATGAATCATTTGGGACTGAACCTGGCAATTGAACACATTGGGAAAAATTTTGCGGGCTCGCTCAAGTGGAACGAGCTACCTCAGCAACAACGCGCTAGCTCAAACACATCGCTCTAGCTCGATGGCATCGAGCTGGCTCAATTTTTTTGACCGAAAAAAATACTTTACTTCGAGTCATCCCCACCATGACATTTATACGTTTTGTTACTGGCAAATCTTCTGGCATTCTATCTGGCATATCTTCTGGCATTCTACCTGGCATATCTTCTGGCATATGTTCTGGCATATCTTCTGGCATTCTATCTGTCAATCTATCTGGCATATCATATCTTCTGGCATATCTTCTGACATCCTATCTGGCCTTCTATCTCTGGCATTCTATCTGGCAAACATTCTGGCACTTTATCTGGCATACCTTCTGGCACTTTATCTGGCATACCCTCTGGCATTCTATCCGACATTCTATCTGGCATACCTTCTGGCATTCTATCTGGCATATCTTCTGGCATTTTATCTGGCATATCTTCTGGCATTCTATCTGGCAAATCTTCTGGCATTCTACCTGGCATATCTTCTGGCATATGTTCTGGCAAATCTTCTGGCACTCTATCTGGCATATCTTCTGGCATATCTTCTGACATTCTATCTGGCATTCTATCTGGCAAATCTTCTGGCGTTCTATCTGGCAAACATTCTGGCACTTTATCTGGCATACCTTCTGACATTCTATCTGGCATACCTTCTGGCACTCTATCTGGCATATCTTCTGGCATTCTATCTGGCAAACATTCTGGCACTTTATCTGGCATATCTTCTGGCATTCTTTCTGACATTCTATCTGGCGTTCTATCTGGCATATCTTCTGGCATTCTATCTGGCCGTTGAGGTCCAGCGGTGCTCACTGAGCTCGGAGGGTCCCAGGTTGATGTCCAGCGGTGCTCACTGAGCTCGGAAGGTCCCAGGTTGAGGTCCAGCGGTGCCCAGTGCGCTCAGACCCTTGCAGTTGAGGTCCAGCAGTGGCCACTGCGTGCGGAAGTTGGCGAAGAGCTTGGCGATGAGTTGGCAAGGCGGAAGTGAACATGGAAGTGGAGGCAGAGGTCGTGGAGGAGAACGAGGAGGAGGAGAAGAAGGAGGAGGAGGAGAAGAACAACTCTGATAAAATCTAAATGGCAGGTGGGGAAAAACGAAAAAAAAACACCTCGAAAAAATTGAGCCAGCTACGTCACATTGAGCTGGCGAACGAATGTGAAGGCTCAAAAACGAATACATAATATGTATTGGCCGGGATGATGACGGCATACCGAGCTGGCTCAAGGGCATGTAGCTGGCTCATTGTGTTTTTCGTTGTTTTTTTCGCTCAAAAAAATTGAGCCAGCTACGAGGCGCTGAGCCAGCAACGAGGCATTGAGCCAGCTACGTGGCACTGAGCCAGCAACGAGGGAATGGTGAATCTGTACTGTACGAGACCGATGGATTTTCCGATGCAGCCTTTGCAGCTCCAACAAATCAAATTATTGATTAATTCTGGCACCATATGAGATAAAATTGAAGACTGGCAGTCTATACATATATATATATATATGTATATATACATATATAACCCCCAACCGTATAATTATGGTCAATCGGAAGCAACACCAGTTTTCTTGAGGGAGACGCGTACCCTTGAGCTGGAGGGAGATTGGGAAAAGTAACTTTCGAACACTACCACGTCCAATACATGTATATGACCTTTTCCCGCTGGTTGGCTGATTAACAGTGTGGTCACTGCCCCCATGTTTCATAACAAATATACTGTAGGTAAATTGTGAAAAATGGTAGCCCCAAAACCGACCCCTCTAATTTTAGCCTGGGATCACCAAACGACAAAGAAAAGGACGATAAGGACTTAAATTCCCAGTCACGCCATGATATCCCAATATATTATTCTAATTATATACATTCATCAATTATTTCCATATGCCAACTATTTTTTCAAAACCATTCCTAGTCTCCTTGAATTGCTTGAGTCGGGAACAATATTACCGGAAAACCCTACATTTGGAGATCTACCATCTGGTTATGACTAACAGTTCGCCATGGAAAATCCCCAAAACCAATGGAGGTATTAATGCCGGGAAAATCATCTATTTCTATGGGCCATCTATACCATGGTTATGTTTGTCATAACCAGAGGCTAGCCATGCAGCCAGATCAACCAGGTCCCTTCGGACCCGACATGGATGACCTGGCTGCTACGGCCATCGTGGAGAAAGCTGCTGGACATCTTCTGGTGGCCCTTGCAGCTGTGTTCATGGAGCGATCCGTGCGCGCAAGGAGTGAATCAATGGAGGGTTCCAAAGAAATAATCAATGGTCATGCAACAGGAACCGATTGAGGACGGAGGTACCGATTCCATATATAAGGCTTATGAAGGGCCTCTGTAAGGGAATATCCCCACAAAATATGGCCTTACATGGTACAGTACCTCCATTTTAGGATCCTGAAATTATTATTGAAACAAACCTGGAAATAAACAGCTGGAAAATGGGAGGCTATTCTATGCGTGCCAGGGTGATTACATATCATATCAGCTAGAACTTGAGAGTCTGAACCCATTTTTGAACATGTTTGATGTTTTTCAGCATGGGAGGATGAGGGTAGTGAAAGCAATTTGTTGATGAAAGCGGTGTTAAAACGATTGATCATGGGTTCTTTGTTTTCCGGAGGGGGTAGGCTGGTGAACCAAGCGTGCTGAGTGTTTCCAGGGATTGCATTAGAAACCGCCCGAGGGGCATATCAATGCGTGTTTATGACTTAGATGTTACAAGGAGGTGCCTACTGCATCCTACTGCCCCAATCCTTGGCTAAGGTGGTTTGGTTCAGTATGCAAACGAATGGGTTTATGGTAGATGGCTGCGAGTGAAAATGCACAGAACCCACAGGCCGATCCACCGCAGGTCGATCCATACCCGAACCCGAATTTCGACGCAACCTTACACATCAGCGAACATGACTAGGGGGCACCACCTTTTATAGCTCCTGACCGTGTATCGCGGAAAATGGGCCGTGGATCCAACACCAAGAGGGGAGAAGCAACAACAGAATACAACAGATAAGAGAAAATCCTGTTGAGCCAAAGAAAAGCTCCTGAAAGCAGGGCTACAATATGCTTAGAATAAGATCTTTAAAATTGCCAAGCAGCTCTCAGGATGGTCATGGATGATCCTAAAAGGATGTGAGTGGGTCACGGCCACTCACCACCGTTGACCAAACCTCTTTTTTCACTTCAGCCACAGGAATGTCCACCGAAGAACCTGTGCTGATTGTCAATTTCCCATGATTTTCCCATTGTTACTATAGGGGTTTTGCTGTTTGGTTGGTGGTTTCAAACAGTTTTTATTGTGAATTTGCATTTGGGTACACCTGCCAGAGGGCTTTGCATTTGGATTTGTCGCAATCCTGTGTTGTCTGTCCCGCCCCCTTCTGCTGAGGTTGTTTCCCCCACCTTGCCGTGGAAAGCCGATGATCCCAATGTTGCTCAGCTTGTTGAACAGTCCATCGATTCAGCTGCAGCCCCAAGTCATGCCGAACCGCACACCGTGGCTTCTTCTCCAGCCAAGCCGGAACCTTTGGTCTCCCTGGATTCCGGTCGTCTGTTGTTGGTTCCTGAACCTTCCGTTCCTGATTTCAGTTTGGTTCAAGCGTTGCGCAAGCAGACCATTGATGTTGAGTCTCGCAAGGCCATTTTGGCAAATCAAGGTACGTTGTGGTCCGATGATGAACTGTGCTGGCATGTTGACAGGTTGATGACAGCAGCTAACAAGCGCAATTGGGTTTTCCTTGATCCCCTTCTTGCTGCTGAAGCTGTCAAACGTCCTAGCTCTGGTCTGCTTTCTCAGTGGTTCCGTTCGTACCCTTCCAAACCCACGGCTGTTGTCGGACTGGTTCCAATTGAAAACCATTGGATCCCCTTCGTTTGGACTTGGACTGTGCATTGCATGATCGCCTCAAGCTGGGACATCCCGGGTTCACCACCTTCTGGTCTGTCAGTGCTGCACCAAGCGCTTGCCAACGTGGTCGGTTCCCGTACCTTCACAGTGCATGTGGTTCACCGGAAGTTTGCAGTCGAAGAGTTCTGTGGCATTTGTGCGCTGCGGTTCTTGGACCATATGTTGCGCGGAAAGATGTTGCCTACTGACATCAATGAAGTCCGTCAGCTGCATGCCATGGGTCGTTCGATGTTTGTGGAATTCCTGGATTCTTGCACAACAGTCAGTCGCCCTTGGATTTGGTGCGCTGGATTGGACACCAAAGCTGCTGATCGCTTGGCCGCGTTGCTTCAAGAACATGGAGTTGAACAAGGTCAGGTTCAACACAGGTCCACGTTGTTGGTTCAAGCCATTGGCACTGCTGCTGCTCAGAAAGCATTGACGTCAGGCCAACCTTGGAGAGCTCTGAAAAGTGCGGCCAATACCTGCCGTCCCCCTTTCCAACTTGTCCTGCCGCAGGAATTGGAAGCTGTGGTCAAACAAAAAGCGGCGCAAGGTGGCATGAAGGGTAAACGGAAAAAGAACCAATCAGGCCCTCCAGCCGCTCCCAAGCCTGACGCTCCAGCTTTGCTTGACCCGTCCAAGCTTGCTCTTGA
>CAMXCT020004710.1:0-31024 GCA_947184155.2 Cladocopium goreaui
AGCAGATCTTCAGGTTTGCTGAGATGATTTTGCGTGACAGGCGCAGCACTTCGTACGACCTGGCATCACTTTTTCGTGACAGGCGCAATAGTTCAGATAGATGGACTGGAAAAATCGCAAAACGCATTGGTACGAGGCTGTCTCTGCACTCAGCTTTCCATTTTTGAAGGACGTCTCGCAGAATTGCTTCGTTTTTGATGTTGGCAACTTAAACAGAGGAAGTCTCGCATAATTGCTTCGTTTTTGATGTTGTCAAGTGCAAAAATTGAGGAAGTCTCGCTGAATTGCTGCGTTTTCGATGTTGTCAAGTTTTAAAAACTGAGGAAGTCTCGCAGAATAGCTTGGTTTGCAAGCTTCCAGGCAGATAGATAGATCGATCATCGATCGATAGACAGACAGACAGACAGACAGAGAGAGAGAGAGAGAGATGGATACAAAGATAGGTGGGTAGGTAGGTAGATAGTCAGAGAAAGACACAGAAAGAAAGAGAAAGAGAGAGAAAGAGAGAGAAAGAGAAGAGACCTCAACCACCTGTCGATCCATCAGTGGCTTCGCTCTGCCATCCGTGACCCACAACAAGCAACCTCTCCTATAGGTTTCCTATTTTTGAAACTTCCGCCACTGCCTTGTGCGGTACTACTGGTATTTATACGTATATGTATATGCACATGCATGTGTATGTGCATGTGTGTATACGTGTATGTATATGTATATGTATATGTTGTCAAATGACAATGACAGCCCCAAGAGAATCCTGTCTCCACCAATCAAGCGATCCACCGCTTTTCTACGCAGCCACACGCCGAAATCCAAGCGGCACACCGGAGCCGCATATCAAATGGCTCAAGCCAACTACCCTCCACACGCAGGATCCCTGAGCCTGCAATCCCCAGGCTGCGGAGAAGCACGGTGGTTGAGACCTTCGGAGGGTACATGTGTACTGGCAGGAGTTTCACATTTGACTTTCTTTAAAAAGTTCACCATGTGCGGTTCCTGGATATCGAACTTCGCAAAAATTCGGAATACCATCAATGGTTGCATTCATATCCCCGGCAAGCATGACTTTCAAATGTGTTGGTAGGGATCCGACCTTTGCAAGTTAATGATCTGTGAAGATGATATCAAGTTATACCAAGTTGAAAGATCTGATGGATTTCGATCCGATGGAATGAGATCCCCTAGGGTTCACCACAACGATCAGGCCACACCTCAAGCGACCAAAGAAGCAGCGCACCCTATCACACCCCCACACAACACTTTTCCGAGCTCTGCGATATGCTATCGCGTATGGCAAAAGGGTTCCCTACAATCCAAGCCAAAGCCACGGAGGAGATGGTTCAACCTGTACATGACATGCAAGGCAAGAGGTGGAGGCAAACTGACTCTCTAAGCTTAGAATCTGACATGCCACAAACTCTTTTGCCGAAAACTCTTGCTTTGCAAGAATCTTTTTTCTTTGAGCTCGTGAACAATGGATCATCAACCAATGCCCACACGCCCTTTGACAAAACTTGCATGAATCAAGGAGGAATTTGCAACTGGCTTCGTAAGGCTGTCAGCGATTTGGGCATCGCTGTGCACCCACCGTGTTATGGTTTGACCACGTTCCAGTCTTTGAAACACGCTCACCATGTCTAAAATACTGTATTTCTCCTTCAAACAACAGCCATGCCTGGACCCTTTTGGATCACGTCAAAAAGAGACCTAGCGTCTGTGACTAGTACACCCTTGACTAACGGCAGCACAGAAACAGGATTGTGGATAGGTACGGTTTCACCGCACATTTCCAACCACTCCATCCGAACCATCATTAGTTCCTCCTTAGCTATGGAAAATGCTTGGACTTCTGCACTTAAGGAACTACGAGCTACCCTAGGGGGTCTACCAGAATTCCAACTAATCGGACAAACTTTGCTAGCTGTACCATCTAGGATTCGAGGATCGCATGCACCAATGAAGTATCCACCAGAACTAGCAAACCCCTTTCGATTTCCCATTGCAGCGTCCGTCCATGCCACAAAAACTGTGTCTAAAGGATCTTCATGTTCTACGGGTTCATACCTCAAACCAACATGGCGTTGAGCATACATTTCTCTCACAAGCTTGTTGGTTTCCTTGAGTGTTTGAATTGTAGGAGATACCAACTGACTTTGCAACATGCTAAGCCTAGCGCCATGAATGGGACCAGATTGATAAACTCGCCATTGCGCCGCCCCCAACACTGCTCTCAGTTGTTGATGCTCTTCCGGGGTGACTGACTCCTTGTCACTCCGGTTCCGGTCAAACATGATCGGCTGAATTTGAGCGCAGTATTCGCAATGCATGTACGTGTCAGCTTCCCAATTACTCCACTGGTATGCATCATACACATGTTGAACTGCTCTCTGATATGTAGGGTGTGAAGATTCCCCAGCAAACAAAAAGTCATCAACATGTGCACATGCCAGTCCTATCACAACAGGTTTTGAGCCACTTCTGTCAACCAGCCGCCAAGCACAAGAGTCAGTCTGCAAGACCTCAAACCCAGCTTCCAACATCGTCTTAGAAACTGAAACATGCCACTGTGAAGGGGCGTTCACCAATCCGTAGCAGGCTTTCAAAATTTGTACATATGATTGGTCATCGCCAACAAGCGCTTCTGACAACTCTTTCACTGGACGAGCAACGAAGTGTGGTTAAATCAGGATCTTCAAAACCAACAATCACCAGCCTTGCCTTCGCAGACCCATCGTGTTTGATGTTGAAGACGCATCGCATTCGAAGAGTTCTTTCTCGTGGCACATGTTGGCCTGCGAAACGCACTGCAGACTGTTTCAGCCAATTCGAAAGCTCCTTTGCCTTCGCTTGCTGGAAATCTGGAATTCTGTGCTTCGGGATCTCACTCCACTTGAGCTCAACCCCTTTCTTGTCTTTCATACGACCATTCACCCACGACTGGCTGTCTTTCGCAAACCTCTTCACATCGCCCTTGTTTTGTGGCAGAGGATTTTCAACAGAGAAAACCAGTGCTGTTTGTTCACTCCACATGCAAAACACCTTCGTCCTTCAGCAACTCCGTCATGGTCTTCTCCATCACAGCCTTCTCTCTCATCAGCCCGACGTTGTGCCGCCTGAAAGGGCGGATGCTGATCCAACGGAGAACCATGGCTACTCGAGGAGGACGCGCTGGGGGGAGCCATACCACTAGGTGCGGCTTCTCCTACTTTCTGCTCTTTTCTGGAGGTTGTCCAGCTTCCCCTGACTTAGATTTCGTGGCGGCTGCCTTTCCAGGTTGGCCGTCCTTGTCACCTTTTGTTTGAGTCTTCTCATGTTCTTGTGAAGTTCTAACAGCTGGCTTACACCTACTCTTACCTCTACTAGCAGCGCGGCTTCCACCCCTGGTGGATCTGTCTTCTCTCTCACGAAATTGAGGCTTTGCCTCGTCTTCGTGCAAATCATAAAAACGTTGAAACTGACCCCTCTCCACCAGGTGCATTAAAGAATTGAACGACCAGGGGTGGTAATGGCCTCTGACTTTTCAGCCACAACTTTTCCCGTTCACTGCAATGCCTAAGTTGCCTGGGGCTACACCGCTTCAGGCGCCCCGCTCCAACTATCCATACCACCCCGCCTGATTTTCTAGTATCAGGTTCAATGTCGGTTTTGGTCTCAATCGCTAAGACTCTGGCTGGACCGAACCATCTTGCCAGACCCACTTTGCCAGTTTCGAGTTGAGGGTGAGAAGCATTCTGAGAACGTGGGGTCTTTTACTATACCTACGATAGTAAACAAGATTACCAGGTAAAAACACTTCAACTCGCTGTGGCTGTGAATTCATGGCACGTGAGATGCGTTGGGCTGCCGTGGATTTCCTGTAAACCTCTTCCGCCTGAACCCTCAAATTCAAATTGGCTCTAAGATCGGTACCCAAAATGGCTTCCGTGGAATGAACAGGACCATGGTTACCCCCTTCAAAAAGTCTACTATCCCAACTAGGAAGTCTCCCATACGCCCATTGGCACGGTGCATATCCACCTACCCGATCCATCTCATTATGTGCTTCAAACATCTGAAGTATACCAAGGCACGGGTCACAGCCATGATTTCGCAAGAACGCTCGCACTGCAGTCTTGAGAGAACCAATGGTGCGCCACAATGCCTATTTGCTCATGAGCTTCTCCCGGACACGTTCTCAACTCCACGCCGCGAAACACTGCCCACTCTTCCAGCTCAGTACCCCGGAAACAGCCCTCAGGATCCGTTCTGGGAACATTGGGAAGCCCATGGCAAGCTATCCAGGAACGTTCCAGAGCCAGCATGATTTCTTAAAAAGTTGGATTCCTTTGTTCAGTCTTTGGATGCCTATACAGCTCATGAGCAACCGCAAAGCGTGACGCCTCATCTATCATGAGCAGCACATGCACCACATCTTCTCCAAAGACAAACTGCCCCAACATCAGCTTGCAACGTATGCCACAGAGTCTCACAGCCATGTAAGGAAACATTGGTGTGAGGCTTCGGTAACCTCACTTCCTTGCAGTCATCACAATGATGCTCACTGGCTAGCTGCAAGTACCGCTGATCGGCACCGCGGGATTTCAGCATGTTGACAAGAGACCTATTCGTTGGATGCCCTACTCTCTCATGCAGCTTTCGCACCACACCTTCCATCCGCCGCAGCTCTTCCTCCGAAATCAGAGGCGTGTCCGCATCCTCCACCGGAAGAGCCAGCCGGACATCTTGCCCCAGTGTTCCCCTGGTTTCCTCCAAAATAACTTGACCCATCAAATGGAAAATTCGTGGCGTGTGCGGTCATGACCTAGACATGCATCGTGTTCATGATCGCCAGGACATGACAAGTCAAGGGTCCTAGCCATGCTAGCACTCGTGGGCTCCACTATAGGCTTGGAAAGCTCATCGTGATCTAAACTGGCAGCTACCTCCCAGGCTTTCCCACGTAGTCGCAACACCAGCTTTGGCCCAAGCGTGTACCGCTTGCTGACTGGGGTCTGGGAGTGGAAGAGCCTCACTTTTCGTGAGTAGTCGGCCCAACCTGAAATCTCCCCATCCCACGACGGCACCAAATGCTCTTCCTTCTGACTCATGATGCACGCAAAAATTGCTCTGGTCAAAAACTGCACTGCTCTCAAATTAAACTGCTCTGTACCCAGGCCACTAAGGGTTTCCGGTGGTTGAAAAAAAAAAAGCGAATTCGATCGCTTGTATCGCCTGTCGATGCCTGTCGTGGATGTGCCCCCAAAAACTGAAGGGTTCGCCAACCGTCGTGCAACACGTGGGCACCACACACGCCCTGAGCCCGTAGGCCCCGCTACCAATGTTGGTAGGGATCCGACCTTTGCAAGATAATGATCTGTGAAGATGATATCAAGTTGAAAGATCTGATGGATTTCGATCCGATGGAATTTGATCCCCTAAGGTTCACCACAACGATCAGGCCACACCTCAAGCGACCAAAGAAGCAGAGCACCCTATCACACCCCCACACAACACTTTTCCGAGCTCTGCGATATGCTATCGCGTATGGCAAAAGGGTTCCCTACGATCCAAGCCAAAGCCACGGAGGAGATGGTTCAACCTGTACATGACATGCAAGGCAAGAGGTGGAGGCAAACTGACCCTCTAAGCTTAGAATCTGACACAAATGAGAGCATCCTGGACTCTTCCTTGATCTGCCGGCTGACAGAGCATGCTAAAACCCAATAACCAAAATCACTTCGTGACATATCAAAAGCTTGCACATCGCTACTGAATTGGTCTCATGGACGACTTGGCTGTTCCATGAAGTTCTTTGGTTCCATGGCAGAGGAAGGGTGGTGTGACTGCATCCAGTCCAAACGTGTTCGAGCATCGGACCGTGATTTCAAAATCTCGCGTTCATCATGCAAACTGTAATCACCACTTTGCAAACACGTTCTGAGCATGGTGTTCTCCATGACCTTGACCAACGAATCTGCAATTTGGGCTCCTGACGGGACCCACAACAAATTAACCTTGTTGGACCAGATCTCGACATTGTCCACTGCTGGGTCAAAGGTTGGCACCAGGGATGCCAGTTGATGCAAGACTCCCTGAGTCCCATCAATGCCAGAAGAACGCTCTTGAGATTCCATGGCACCTGATCTTGCAAACCAAATTCTTCACCAAGCCCTGGCCCCTGTTTGACAGCCCCAAGAGAATCCTGTCTCCACCAATCAAGCGGTCCACCGCTTTTCCACGCAGCCACACGCCGAAATCCAAGCGGCACACCGGAGCCGCATATCAAATGGCTACCCTCCACACGTCACGCAGGAACTGTGAGCCTGCAATCCCCAGGCTGCGGAGAAGCACGGTGGTTGAGACCTTCGGAGGGCACATGTGAACTGGCAGGAGTTTCACAATATGTACCTACAGTACAGTATATGTATGCATGCACATATATTTACATATGTATGTTGAAGTGTATATTTATTTGTACATATATATATATACACATACACATATGTATATACATATATGTATATACATCTGTCTGTCTATCTATCTGTCTATCCATCACCCCATCTATTTTTCATCTATCTATATACACAGATACCTATACACTACTTTTTGACCAAACATATGAAAGTATACTAATAGACCTGGTAGCAGCTCGGAAATAGTGATATCCCGTCATCCATCTATGAAACGACAAGTTTGCCATGAATCGAAACCGACACAGGCGCACTATCATGAACGTGAAGGATTGCACAGTGATGCCTCCCACCACGCCAGTTCATCATAGTTCATCCTACTCCCATACTTCTCATTGCTGTGATGCCATCGAGTTGCAGGTTGTCCGATAAAAACGTCATGAAGCATCGTGACCTGAACTCAGCAAAAACCCTAACGGTGATCGGTCTGCCATCTCGTTCCTCGAACACGGACGCCAAAAAAAGATTGTGGAATCCTGGACGTCACACCTGTGGGGACCCACAAACATCCACATACCGATCATATACCTACACTTTCAAACCATTTTCAATTGTCACTACGTCAAACAAAATCCTATGTGATCCGATGGCCTCCTATGTCATCCTATGTCCTGTCTTCAAGGACAAATCTTGGCCCCCCCAACTCCTCTTCATGGTGCCCACGGAGCATCTCTCCACCCCGACCTTCGAAGGTCTTGAGCCTGGGCCGCTTGGCCTCCCCATCTGTTCCAGCAATACGGCCGTAATCAAACTTGATCTATGACGGTATTCTTTTGTATGTACATTTTAATCATTGTATTTTTTCTATTTATTTTTCGATTTATTTATTTATTTACTTATGCATTTATTTATAGTATATTTACTTGAGGCCCAAGGATGAGGGACGAAAGCTTGCTCGGCAGGCAGCTTGGCATGAAAACGCAATGATGCTGAGGATGCGGATGCTGCCGATGGTGCTACGGGCAGCGACATGCCGACGATGTCCCCGGAAAATTGAGCCACAGCCAAACTGCTTGTGAACCAGCCAGCTGGGGGGGAAGGAATTGTGACCCATGCCCAACCGTCTTGGGAACCGCGCTCAACATTGTTTCCCATGTCCTGTGGTAAACACGTTCGTTCCCGCCCTCACCATGAAAACACCCAACCGTCGCAAGATGGTGAAAGTACACAGTTGGATGGTTTCTATGTTTCTACCAACTTATCTAAACACAACCAGCCACTTAACAATGATGGTGAAATGTCCGTTTGGAGCAGTTTGGCTCCCATCATTATGGTCAAAACACCCATGTAAATTGCTTTGACCCAGCCTATGTAAATGAAAGGGGCCATCTGAAGCTGACTTGAATTGTTCTTGCATGGTCTCACCTATCAAACCTATCAAGATGAAACCAGCCATTTCAACATGATGGTGAATGTGAAAGCATCCATGTCCTACTTGCATGGCTCCCCCAGGCTCCTGCAAGTATTGCGCAGATTCTTCAGCCGACTTTGGGCTGACACACCTGGCTCTCAGAACCAAGCCTGGGAGAACCGGAAATGCAGCATCAAATCAAGTTGTACATGTAGAATTTTTCAAGGCAGGACTCAAAATCCCGTTGTAAAATATTGCCCTCCAAAAATGTAACTGTCGACTCTCGTAATTTGCAAAGGGCTTTCCAATTAATTGTTTTCCGGGCCCCCAATGGCCCGAATACAGATGGAACTGTGGCACAAAGGAGCGACCGCGACTGTCAGTTTCCGTGCCCTTGTGCCAGCTCCCAAAGGTTATGTATTTTACAAGGTCAGCCAACAATTGGGTTAATACCAATGGGGTGAACCTCAAATCCGCTAAGCTGCTAGCTCTGTTTTGAACCAACGCTATCGGGCAGATCGATGATATATACAATACATGGTTTTACTGCAGGAGTTTTTACACCCCCCTCGGGCGAGCAGGGACGACTGCGGAGAACGAATAACCCAGAAAAGCATACCCTCGCGGGTAGCCAAATTTCTTTAGTTGGTTTTAGACATTTTGTGCAGTCTTTCAAAGGTCCCTCTAAAAAGCTCAAGCCCGTAAAACCCAGCGCAGCGTTGCAAGGAAGGCACATTACCATGCCACATCTTGCGCTATGCTACAAAAGAAAATCATCGTCTCCCTAACGGTTCCAAAAGATCCAACGGCCGCCGGCCTCGTCACGGTAATACCAAGCCCCACGCCAGAAACTCCATTCTCGGCGTGCACCATAGTGATCACGATTCCAACTCCAAGAGGCATCCGGGCGACCGGAGCTTGCAGCCTTCTAAGTGACTCCTGCGGTTGCTGCTTTTGCAGTGGGCGGTGTCTCAGGCTCCAAGAATGGTCGTGCTCCTGCTTTGGATGTTGGTGGTTCAGGTACCAGAAATGGTGCGTTGTTGGGGTCAACTGGGGCATCAGCGTGCGAGGCGTCTGCGCGAGCAGAGCTTGAGGCGGCTGTGACATCTGGTGCGGTTGCGGATGCATCAGCTTCGGCTTTGCGCTTTCGCTCAATGGTGGGCGCGACCGTGGGGTCGGCCTTATGACCTCCAGGACCTCCAGCCTTTGCAGCGGCGCTCTGCTTCTCTTTGCGTTCAAGATTGCTCCGAACCAAGGGAAGGTTTTCCTCATACACCTTTTCGAGGAAATCACGAGTGCCATCAAAAGGAACTTGGACAGTACCCTTCCAGGTCAACAGGCCACGGAATGCGCCACGACGGCCGATGTAGCTGACATATTCATCCTCTGTGAAAATGTGGCGGCCAAACATGAAACCCCAGACCTTCTTCCATGTTTTGCGGAACTCAACTGGGAAACCATCGACACCTCGAGGCTGAGACATGAAAATCAACTTAGATAAGCAGTTCTCATTTTGGGCATTGGCGGCGACGCCAGCCGAGATCTGAGCTTTGGTCCTTGGAGGATCGGGGAGGTTGCCATATGCGAACATGTCGTCGAATATGCAGTCCTGCAGGTCCTTCCCCTCACCGTGGATGCGGTCGCAAAAAGTGACGTCGCTGGAGTATCTGTCTTCCACGTCCTCGTAGCCCAGCGCTTTTGCACGTCGATGCCTGTCGCGGCAGTCTTTGAGGACTGCTGATTCCACGGATGTGATTCCCCTGGGGCCCAGTTCTCGGCGTAGCAGGTTGGCTTGCTCTTCCGTCAAGGCTGTCAGCAAGCTTCCGCTCATCTTCCCAAACATTCCGAACCCGGCGAGACTTTGCATTCGCCGTTCAAGGATACGGGTCCTCCTGTTGGGTTTGTTGGCCTCTTTTGTATCGCCACTTTCGTCCACTGGGAGTGGCTCAAACCCACATGTGGTGCATGTCACTTGGCCACTGACGTACTCAACCTGGCAGAGGGGACAGGAGCCCATGAAAGGTTCGCAGTACTTGGGTGCAATGTAAACACGGCGCGTCCTTGCGGGCGGCTGGTCAACTTGCATTGGGGCAGTGGCTGCATCATCATCAGTGGACTTGGCATCGGGTCGCCCCGTGCTGGTGTCATCCATTGGGTCGTCATTTGCATCATCTCGGGCAGTCAAGGTGACCGCTTTGGATTTCGGTGCTGAGGCTGATGCCGCGCCAGTCCATGAGCTGGGCTCGAGATTGCTCTCGGCGCGGGACCAAAGCACCTGTCCTTCTTCTGAGATGCTGACCAGAAACTGCGGTGGGATGCGTTCTGAGCACAAAATCCCATCCATTTCTGTGCGACTAAAGATGACACCAGCTTCAACTGCTTGCCGCATTGCGATTTTGACTTCGATTGGACATTTTGCTCTTAATCCAGATCGATATCCCTGCGTGCCGATACAGTGTTCTGCCATGTAGATATGAGCACGGCCACTGTTGACTGTTGCACCGCCGCCTGGAATCAGGCCATTCTGTGCGATGCTCTTCCAGCTGCTTTTCATCGTGCGATGGAAGACAACCTCAGGAACCTCAGTCATGGCACACAGGGGCACGCCAGTGAAGGCGGCTTTTCGCTCGGGGGATACATGGTCTGAGCAATACACCATGGTTGAATTGGCATAAAGACCCCCTGCGGTTTTCAAGGCAGCTTCGGAGTGACCCTGAATTGCACGGATTTTCACAGGATAATACGGCATGCCTAGGCCATTGTCGACAGGAAAATGGGAGATCTTTGCACACAAGAATTGGAACCTACTCTTGCCATGCTTGTCGATCTTCATTGCGGTGCCAAACAGGTTTGCGACAGTGATGAAAACATCTGGGGGCACTTCCTTGCGGAAGGCTTTGGCAAAATCCTCCAAGTCAATCCAAAGGTCTTTGTCCATTGGCACCTTGGCACAGGATCCATGCCCCCTGCAAACTTTGTTGACACGAGTTGCAAAATCAGAAAACTTCTTGTCGACACGAGTCTGGCTGGCAATGGTCTCAACGTCGGATGCCGATATCAGCTCCAGCTCATAAGCCGTACCTTCAAAGAGGATACCGGGCACATCGTCCCCGTCTGCATTGGTCACCATTGTATATTGGTATTCAGGCAAATGCTCTTCCATCCAATATGCTTTCACGTGGCCAGATGCTTGTCCCTCTAAGCGCGCAGTTGCCTGCGGCTGGTACTGGCTGGATGTGGCTCCCTTGTCATCTGCGGGCTCATCCACTGGTGCTGGTGCTGCTTTCGGCCGCGACTTCAACATGACCTCAGCTGTTTGGACCAGGATTGTTGCTCTGCTGGATGCAGCGGGCTCGCCGTCGCCGGCGGCCTTTGGAGGGTCATCTTTGGGAGGCTCAGCGAACGTGCCCGAAGGCATCGTCTTGATGTCGATGTAGTCCTCAGTGTCAGGTTGTTGAGCTTCGACGTCCTCCTTGGTGAATGACCTGCCCGTCGGCACAATGTGTCTTCGGGACTCTCCAAAAAGCAACTTGGTGATGTTTGCACATGTCTCCTGATAGGATCTTGGCAGCTCGTCCAGGACGGCGCTCATGTTCCTCCGCAAATCATCCCACGTCTCCTGGGCACACTCAGAAAGCTCCAAACCAATTTGGCCGACCCGCCATCCGGAATCAAGTGCGAAAAGGGTAGCTGTCCAATAGGCAGCAAGGCGCGTGCGATTTTCTTCAGAGTTGGCGAAATGCCACTGGTCTCTGAATTCCATTGCATCGGCGTACCCCTTTGCTTTTAGCCACGGATACCGCGGATTGGCACGCCCTTGCAGGCTGCTGGTTAGAGCTTTGAATCGGGGCTCCAAATGGTCGAAAAATTGATCGAAGATTGGATGAATGCCGTAATCTGCGCTCCAGGGCGCGGTCGTGAGACCGGCCGTCTGCAAGTCCAACTCCCGGGCCTTGTTGATGAACCATGTCAAGTGGCGCTCACAATCATCCAGGATCGTGGGCCAGTGCCCGTTGGGACCATCGTACGGCCAATTTGGATTTTGGGCAATTCCATCCTCTCCTACCAATTCATTTCCGAACCAGGACAAGTGCAGGTTGATGCGTGCATGAGGATAGCGCTCGCGGGCGTCCGCGGCCAATTCAATCCCACGCTTGACCAGCTTCTGCAAAGTTTTGCCCCAAAGCATCTCATGGATGAACTCAGTCACATACTTAGGTTTGCGCTGCCGGTAATGCTCGGACAGGTCAAACTTCTTAAGTGTTTTCCTACGCCCTGTGATCAATGCACATGACGAGTCAGAGACTAAGATCCAGATTACATCATTGACGGGCATCTCTGGCAGCATGATCTTTTCAATGTGGGACTCCTTTGGCAAAAAGCAGAAACTAAGGTATTCTGCAAGCGGATCCTCTCGACCATAGAACCTCAGGGCCGAAGCCGGCGTCCATTCGGTCATCAATCCATCCACAAGGTCCTGAGCAGCCTGATTCTCACCTTCATTGCGCATGGCCAATGCATACAAAATGCGATTGTGAAGGAGCAACCATGCTTCTTTGTTAGCCTCACGTGTGGCTTCGAGCGCAGCCTCGCGGCTGGCCGGGTGTGCTGTGGCATATCGTGAGTCAGCCATTTTTGCAGGACAGGCACGAATGACAACGGGTGAAATCCTTTTGGATGTTTGGCCCACCACAGCTACCCGGAAACACTCATGGAGCATGTCAGTCAACTTGAAGGTATAGTTCTCAGCAAGTTTAAGAGCTTTGCCCCTACTTTGATCATGCTCATGTTTGCCATCACATTTGAATGAGTCTAACACGGTGAGTTCTTTAAAATTTCCTGCAATAGTCCAACTTTTCTTCATTGGTTGACCGTTGTTTCCAAGAACCCCCAACATACAACCATCAAAGTGATGAGTAGTCATGGATCGTTCTTTGAGGAATCTTCTAACCATCGGCCATCTCCAATATTTGCAATTCTTGGACAGTTCAAATGCTATCAAGGTTCGTTCATCATAAACTTCATCCACAAGTTTGACAAAAGATTTGAACAACTTGGTAAACTGTTTTTGTTGCTCTTTGATTCTTTCTTGACCCTCAACAGTAAGGCCATTCACGTTCCCCCATGGGCTACCTCCTACACAAGGCAACGATGCATAGAGTATCAAAGTGCCGTCATTGAAATCATTTCTGAAATCTTGGACTTGGGAGGCTAGCCGTTGCCGACAGCTGTTAGTGGTACCATCTTCTTTTTCGGTAACCCTAATGCAGTGGCAATCTTCATTGGACTTTCTTGGGGTACTAAGCTTCGAATCATCAGAGCAGCAAAATTCGATCAACATTCTGGGCTTAAAAGACTTTTGGGAGCCCCCCTGATTCCCGGCAGCGGTTGCTAGTTTTGGCACCTTAGTGGAGTTCGGCGCCGCGGTGTGGCGGGCTGCTGCTTCTTCCACCTTTGTCGGGCCAATGCCAATGAGATGAATGGCATGCAACCAAAGGGCTGGTCGGGTAAAAGGTTTTGTAAGAATGTCTGCAACTTGGAAACTGGTTCCTACGTTGAGAAGATCGAACTGTTTACATTCAAATTGCTGTTTCAACCATTTGAAGTTGATGTTTTGTGTTTTGTTCATGTGTCTCATGGATGCTGATGAACCGGTGGACATGACTGTAATAGTCGCCTGGTTGTCCTCCATAAATTTGACTTGATAAAATTCAGGGAAACTGGCCTTGAGGGAGTTGATGTCCGCGACACTACAACCTGTATCGACGTTCCCATTACGGATTTCGTCAATTTCAGGGTCGATCCTAGTGAACACAACATCTTCTTGGGGCTTCGCGGCATCGCGAGCTGGTTTGCCCTGCAGCTTCTTGAAAAGGTTCAACTGCTCAAACAGGGCCAGCATTGGAATGCCCTCGGCTCTCATGCTGTGATTTGCGGCGACTACCTCAGCCTCAGTTGAAGATATGGCAACAACCGTTTGTTTCTTACTGAATGCATTTAAGGGGTAATACGTGTTGGGGCCTACAAGCACAATGGCACTGCCAGTGGTACTCTTGCTATCATGTTCGCCTGCATGATCTGCATCGGCAAAAAGCCAGAGTTGGCATTCATCAAAGGCATCCCCAATGAAACTCTCTAGGAAATGGTGCTTTGTACAATGAATGTATGACACCAATCTGTGCAAGGCAACATCGCATTCTATGGACCATTTTGTCACTCTAGATGCTAAGCTTTGTGTGGCACGCAACAAGTCGAACCTTGCCATTCTTGCGGCAAATAGTATCTTCATCAAGATCTTGCTGGCCACTGGCTGGAGTTTGCCAGGCTTTTCATCTTCACTGAGTGTGGGCCGTGCGATGCCAGCATCTGTGAATGGTGTTGGCACCTCTTTCAAGGACGATGGGCTGACTTTTGCAAGATTACAATAATTTTCTACACAGGACCCCAGGAAATCGCTCATGTCATACCTTACTAAGTTCACGGGCTTGGCCATGACGCCAGCTTTGTTCTTCACGGCGTGTTCAACCCCCCTGAACTTAGAGGCCTTGGCTTCCTTTTTCGCCTCACGTTTGTCGCGATGTGGTCCTGGTCTGGCTTTACTTGCCATTGCAAACTGCTTGAATTTGTCAGGTCCATCTTGTCCATAACAGAAAACTGTTTTTCCTGTCCAGAATTCATTTGTTTGATTGCTAGATGTTTTCCAATCATCTGTGTAAACATCATAGCCCCCCTGATTGTTCCCGTCGGTGATGCTAGGACAACTTTTCAATGTTACCTTTTTGTCAAAGAAAGTTATGCGACTTGAATTTTGACAAGTTACATCTCCCCCCTCATCAACCGGCTGGTACAATCTTTTTCGGGGTTGAATGTGGTGTCTGATCCATGCCATGTTGGTTTCATCATGCTCCCACCAGTCTTGTGTTCTGTGTTGTGCGGCTGCTGACTTCTTGGCTTCAAAGGCGAATGCGAAAGGGTGTGCCTGCGAAGGCAACCGGATGTTGTGAAATTCACGGTGCATACAGCCAAAGTAGCGGTCATATGGCTCAGGATCACCAATGTTCACTGCAGCCTTGACGCTTGCCCATGCCTTTTCCAGATTGGCGGTGGGGCCAGCCATCTTGAAGTCATCTACATACACAACCAAAAGACAGTTGAGCTCTTGATGATGAAAAATTGAATGCCAAATGTCAGGTAAAATTTGCTTCCAACCCTGTTTCACCACACGGCTATTGAGATGATTTTCCCAAATACCCCCACTATCAGGATGACCATAAAGGGCAAGTAACATAGGAACCATGGGTTGCCAGTACTTTTTCTCCCAATCTTTGGGCCATCTGTTGCGTGGAAGTGACAACCATGTGGGCACCCCTGTGAAGAGGGCTTGTATGTAGGCTTGGATTGCATCTGCCTGCTGTTTGGAGAACCCGGGCTGACTACCGAAAGCATCTAGCAGCTTTGCTGCTTCCATGGATGCTGGGGAAGAGCCTAACTCGTTGAAGAGTGCGTGATCGGAATTCTCGTCCCTGACATTGTTCCCTTGGAAAACCGTCCTACCCTTGAACTTCCGGCGAGGGTCTGATTCAGGCAATTCAGAACCCTTCTCATAGCAAGCCTCAAAGATTCGACCTAGGTGCACAGTTTGGCCATTGCGACGAGCCTCAGCTACTATGTCGCGGCATTCACGAACACGCTTCTCATCCCAAACACCCTTATTACGGAGATTATCCCACTCCTTATCAAGGGCGGCCTTGGCCTTGGGGTTGCTGGCAATCTCATCTTTTGATACAAGCCTAGCAACTGAAGCGAAAAGCTCGAGTGCGACCTTGAACTCAAGTTCCTTGATCTTCTCTCGGACGAGCTCTCTAATTCGAGGCCGGTGCTCAATTGTGGCAGGCGCGGCAACTTTTGGCATTGCCGGCACGGAAAACTTTTGGGAATTGGCTGGAATGATTTCCCAAACATTGCCTACGAGCTTTGCAGTTGCAGGAGGGCATTGAGTTGCCTCAAGCCGGGCCGGTGAAGATTTCTTCTTTTTGCCCTTGCTGCCAGATGATGATGCTGGCTTTTCCTCCTGCTCCTTGGCTGCTTTCTTTGCTTCTTCCTCGATGATCAGCTTCCTATCTTGGGGTCCTAACATCTTCCACAGTTCTGAGTCGATCCCCTCCGGACGCTTTGAACCTTTGTAGTTACGTACAATCCGGTGACCATCCCAATGATGTCCATCTGGAATAATTTCACCTTTGGGGGTCAATTTGAGATCTGGAAATACGGGCGCTTCGGGTGCATCAGGCTCGACATCGCTGTCGGCTGGTAGAGGCGTACCTGGCTCGTATTCATACTCATCTTGCGGTGGATGCAAACTGGACTCAAGAGGCACAGCTTTGGGTGTCTGCGGAATGACCTGGTCCTCGAGGCGATCGGCTTTGGGTGCTTTCGAGTCGATCAGAGCTTTCAAAGGAAAGATGAAACCCTCGGATGGCAATTCCAACCTCTTTGTTCTTTGGATTGTCAGTGCACCCCAGTTGACATGATAATCTGCGGCTTCCAACTTGGCAACTAAGTATTCACCCTTCCAATCATGACCTGGTTGGATGTAATACCCAAGGAAAATTCCTTCATTTGCTGTTGGGGAGAGCTTACCTGATGTGTTATCCAACCTCTTGGGGTTATTCCAGAACAACACTTTGGCACCAAATGGAATGTGCATTGCAGGGAACTCTTCACCAAACCTGAGTTGCCATGGGGAATCACTGCCGTCAAGCTGGGGGCTTGCATTGATCGCGGTCGCATGATGCTGCATGGCCAATGGCCACATCTTCAAAGGAAGTCCTGATTGCAACAAGTTGCTCCGGGCACCTTCCAACATCTGACGAACTTCGCGCTCAGCAAAAGACTTTGATGAATCTACGTATTCAATGGAAGTTTGGTGTCTGTAACCCAAATCCTTGATGGCCCTGATCAATTCTGGGGAATTGTCAGTGTACACAACTTGAACATCATCCTTTGATCCAATGAAGTGATTCAAACCATCAACACAGCTTTGTGAGTCCTTGGACTGGCTAGGGTAGACATACCGATATTGGGTGTGCAGATCTTTCAACACCAACGCAACTTGCTCCCCCCTGAAACCCTCTTCTACATTTTTCTTAATGATGACGTGATCCCCAATGATGTGGTCGCCAAACACTTCAGTTTCGATTCTCTTCTGACCACCCTTCTTTCGTGCCTGAGGTGCCATCATCCTTGCTCGTTGGCAGGTTCTGCAAAAGGGGTTCTTGGGGAAATGCGTGTACTGATGTTGGGTACTTGCAGCTTCAGCCAACAGATCCTCAGTCTTGCGGCTTCGGATGTACTCCTGCTGAGCGTCATCCTCCACCAGCTCATCCAACTGCTCTTCATCTTGGGCTTCGTCCCGCTTGGCTTTTGAGCTCGACCGTGAGGTCGGCATTGCAAACAACTTTTTGAGGTGCTTATCCTTTTGAAATTGATCTTTGGGATAAACCTTGCAACTATCATCCAAGATTGGGACATGACCTTCGATCTTGAGCTGGACGACCTTGTCATCTGGACGGACTAGGATTGGTTTGCCATTGGCAGGCCATACGAAACTGTAACCCTGATCTACGCATCTCGTTCCTACAGAGAGCACAGCTGGGGTATGATCAAGCACATACGGATGCACGGGATCTGGCAATGCGGACAACTTGACATCAGCAACTTCGTTTGCCTCAGTCGAACCGTTGGCTGTGACTAAGGAAATCGGATGCTCGGCTGCACGGCAGTTCTTGGCACTTACATCCCTCAGCATTCCTTTGGACACAAGATCGGATTCACTACCTGAGTCAACAAGCCAACTAACGCCAGCCTTTGGCGCAGCTGTGGCAATTGACGGGAAACGACCAATGTCTCTAAGGGCTTTGGGACCGCTGATGAACCTGCACTCTTTGCATGTGACGTCACGTGTGTCCTCATCCCAACAACAAAACCCACAACTTGGTGCAACATCTGAATCATGAAGTTTCACAGTTTCTTGGAGCTGTCTTGCACGAACCTGAGCTTCATGCTGTTCAACCTTTGATGAAACTGGAACATCTTCAGCTGTCTTGTACACCTTAGTGAACTCTCTTGGACGGTGCTTGACTGGGACTTGACGACCAACTGCCTTCACCTCGATCACATGCGGGGCCTTTCGGAATCTAAGACGCTTCATGCTGACACTTGCCTCATCAGAGCACGAAGTTGCCTTCGGCTGTTTTCGGACGATGCATGCAAACTTCTGGATTAGACATGGAGCGGCTGTGGAATCCTTGCCCTTCTTCTTGGGAGCGGGTGAATTGGCCCTTTTGGTGTCTTTGGTGGCGGCAGCGGCTTTGTCATCATGTTTATAAAAACATTTGTCACCACGTCTGCACTTTCCCTGGGCATGATAGATGCATGGGGTTTTGGCCATTTCTTCTTTGGACATCTTCTTCCCCTTATCATCCTTATTGCCCCTTGATGGTGAACGTGTTTTGGTTCTTCTGGGTGATTGAGTTCGAGATTTATCATCTTTGACATGCTTAAATGGACATTTCTTCCCCTTATCACAGGTACCCTTTTGGAACTTATAGCAAATTTTGTCACCTTTGCCACCTCGTTCCTGCGATCTACCGCGACTTGGAGAGCCCTTTCGGCCGCCGCGACCATCGCCTTTGGCAGGTGCGGCCTTTGTGTCCTTAATCCCAGCCTTGTTCTTCTCCGCAATGCGGTTCCTGTTCTCCCTCAATCGTTCACGATCGATCAAGTTCTTCATGGATTGGTGAAGAAAACTGTAAGACTTTTCATGGGATTTCTCATGAGCACGGTCAAACACCTCGATGTCATATTTCAGCAACTGACTTGGTCGGATCTGCCTCAACAAGATGTCCCTTAACACAGCATCATCAGGGGTGACAGCCATGCCAGCTAGGGTAGCATCCCATTTGTTGATGAATCTTCGGAGATCCTGGACAGTATCGCCTACTTTGACAACACCCAAAAGATCTTCTACTCTGTAAAGGCTACCTGCTTCTTCTGATGTCTTGAGGTAGTCCTCAAACATAAGCAGAACATATCTTCCCCTGACCTGGATGCCTTTTCGGGATTGCTGCTCCTTGAAATTCAAGATCCTAGTTGCGAGGTCCCCTCCGGCTGAGCGCGTGAGCGCTGCTGATAACTTTGTATCCAGCGTGAGGAACTTTCCAGGATCTTGGAGTTTCTTCTCCAAATGCTCTCTGGTGCATTCTTGATCGTACACCTCGTTGAGCCAGAGCCATGCCTCATCCGGGCGATCTGAACAGCTTTTCACTTCATCCCTGACATGATTCTTCCAAGTTCTATATGACTCCGGAGCGGGCATGTTGTTCAGCTTGATGAGTTCAGCCTCCTTAGTTTTCGGCTTATCCTTTTCTTCCCTTTGGGTTAAGGCTTTCACCAATTCAATAAGATCTGAGGGACCCATAACTTGCTGTTGCTTGGTTGCGCTCTTAGGAGATTCATTTGGGGGAGTTTTGATAGCTTCAGTGGGAGTGAAAAACCCTGACTGCGTTGGCAATTGGGGCTGGTCGTTGCCGACAGCCGGCTTTTGCTTAGGACTGCCACCTTTGAGCAGCTCATCCAACTTGGCCTTTGCTTCCTGCGCCAACACTGCAGGCGTCTTCAACTCAAGAATCGGCTCATCACTGCCTCTGGCAGCCTGTGCATCGGATGCTTTGGGAGTGGCAATATTGAAGTGGGGCACGCTAGTGGTAGCGGCCGGCTCGGCGTTCTGGACGGATGCTTTCGGAACGGAGGCATGCTGCGCTTTGGCAACATGCTTTAACTGCTCCTGAAGATCATCGATTTGGTCCTGAAGGCTAAGGTTCTGAGCCGCTGCCTCGTTGATCTTGTCGGCCATCTCCTTCTTGTAGTTCTCAAACTCAGTCCTCAAACTGATGAACCTGGCCTGATCAATTGCAGCCTGATCTTCATATTGCTTCTTTGTGGCAGCTATGGCATTCTTTGCATGTTCAACTGTCTGTGCATAGGAAGCTTCGAATTCACTAGTGATACGTTTCCTTTCCTCTGCAATTTTCTGATCATGCTTTGTGTTTGCCTCTGCCTTTACATCCTCTATTCTTTTGTCATGCGATGCCTGAGCCTGATTCAACCTGACCTCCATCTCGTCGCCTCGTTTCCTCTCCTCGTTGAGGGCACTAATGGCATTACCTTCAACCTCCTGCAGCCTTTGCTCATACTCCTGCTCCTGCATTACGAGTCTACTTGACCATTCGTTTCGAATTGAGTCAACTACTCCATGCATTATCTGAAGGTGCCTCTGTTCAGCTTCCCTCATGACTTGCAGGGTATTCCCACTAGTAATCTGGGACAGGTTGTTTTGTATGAAGGTAAAGTACGCAACAACGGGTTGGAACATTGTTTCGTCATCCATCGGCTCGGGGTTGCCCCCGGCCATATTAGGCACAGCGACAGCCGATGGACCTGACCCTGGAACGGCGAGAGGATGGTCAATTGGGGTCCCCATAGCAAAGTAGTGAGACTACGGCTGATAACCTGTATTTTACAAGGTCAGCCAACAATTGGGTTAATACCAATGGGGTGAACCTCAAATCCGCTAAGCTGCTAGCTCTGTTTTGAACCAACGCTATCGGGCAGATCGATGATATATACAATACATGGTTTTACTGCAGGAGTTTTTACAGGTTATCCTTCTTCTTAACGTTTTGTGGGTTGATCCAACCAATTCAAAAGTATGAAAACAGCCAAGACATCGGCTAGGATGGAAAAGAAACACCACGTATATAAACCCACCAACTAGATAGACTAGGGATTCCTACAATTTGACTTTGAACCCTTCAATCATTGGTGTGTGTGCGTGCGTGCACTTGCAAGAGTATGTACATATATATATATATATGTATAAAAGACAGAGAGATGTGCATACACAACGACATTACATGGCCATACATTACATCAACGCATCACTGCATACATCTTGATACACGGGCATATCTCAGCAATCACAGCGTGCCTGTCCAGCGCACCATTGATTAGGAGGACGGGTACTGGCAGTCCTCTTCAGTAGGGAAACTGATTCCTGGTGTTTGGAAATCCAGCATTCCCAATGACGATGGACATGTAATGTAGATTCATATGTGGTCACGGTGTTTCTATATGCATATGTATACGTACATGTGTGTATATGCAGGTGCAGCTGTACGTATATCATACATGTGTGAAAATAAAATATGTATACATATTCTACATACTCTGTCGCGTGTATGTATGTGTACATATATATATATATATTTATGTTATCCCGCGTCTGGTGTTCACGGCCCCGGGGGTTATCCCCCCTATCCCCCACCCCCACCCACATCCACAGGGGGTTACATAGACATATACATATACAGACACATACGCCCCCATGTGTGTGTATATATATATATATATACACTACTTACATGTACAAATATACATATATATATATATACAAATAAACAAAAATATATTATACTATTCTATACAAAAATATATGCATATACACACGCACCCGTACAATCTTGTAAAAATTCCATATACATATAGGGACCGTCACCATCTCGAGCGGGGTGGGGGGGAGTGCTATGGACGCTTAGCACTCATTTGGCGGATACTTTATATACAAGACTTACCAGGTGCTGCGTTTGCTTGACGGCAAAGAGTTTGAGGGTACTGTTTGATTAAAGTTAGTTGTGTCTTTTGCAACCAAGTCCATCACAGGATCTGCAATTTTGAGCGTCTCACCTCAGCAGCCCTATTTTCTATTTGAAACATCCCTACCCTTTTAGCAGGGGGGGACCTCCCCAAAATGTAACTTACATTTAGGGTAGGTAAAACCTTCGAAAATGTAACTTACATTTTGCGAAAAACCCATACAATCAGCACCTTCAAAAATGTAACTTACATTTAGGGTAGGTCCCTCTGAAATTTGGAGGGACCTGAAAAATGTAATATTACATTTTTCAGGTAAAACCTTCCTAAATGTAACTTACATTTTTGAAGGTGTTATTTCTCTGGAAGCCTCCATTTTTCAAAAAATGTAACTTACTTCTTGGGACGTCACAAAACATTGGGCCCTCATGGGATAAAAGGAAGAGGTAAACATAACAGTTATAACAAGGTTGGTGCCAGGATTACAAAAAAAAACATAGATAAACAGGAAAACATCAAGAAATACCACAGAACATCCAAGAACATCTCTGAAAAAACTATAACATCTATAAAACATCTATAAAACATGATATATGCTAGAACATGTAACTTACCATTCCAAGACCAACATGTCCAAAGGCATTCCTGGAAAGAATGCACAACAGAATGTACAACCTAGAAAAAAAACAATCAAAACCCATATAATAGCAGAATTCCCAGGGAATCCTAGGAACCAAAAATGTAAGATCCCTATTGTAAGGTCTTCAAAACCTGCATTTTTGCAGTGGAACCTGCACCTCAATATCACCAACTTACATTTTCCAAGACCAAAAGCTCCAAAGGCATTCCTGGAAAGAATGCACAACAGAATGTACAACCTAGAAAAAAACACATCAAAACCATATAATACCAGCAATGCCTTTGGGCATTTTGGTCTTGGAAAATGTAAGTTGATGATATTGAGGTGCAGGTTCCACTGCAAAAATGCAGGTTTTGAAGACCTTACAACAGGGATCTTACATTTTTTGGTTCCTAGGATTCCCTGGGAATTCTGGTATTATATGGGTTTTGATGTGTTTTTTTCTAGGTTGTACATTCTTTGGTGCATTCTTTCCAGGAATGCCTTTGGAGTTTTTGGTCTTGGAAAATGTAAGTTGGTGATATTGAGGTGCAGGTTCCACTGCAAAAATGCAGGTTTTGAAGACCTTACAATAGGGATCTTACATTTTTGGTTCCTAGGATTCCCTGGGAATTCTGGTATTATATGGGTTTTGATGGGTTTTTTCTAAGTTGTACATTCTGTTGGGCATTTTTTCCAGAATTCCCAGGGAATCCTAGGAAACAAAAAATGTAAGATCCCTGTTGTAAGGTCTTCAAAACCTGCATTTTTGCAGTGAAACCTGGACCTCAATATCACCAACTTATAAGATATCATATTATATCATATTATATCATATTATGTCATAGCATATAGTGGTACCCCCAAAAGGGAGGGGGGTGGGAAAAAATGTAAGTTACATTTTCTCTTTCCCCCCCCGTTTCCATAGATCACTACGTGTGTGGTGCATTCCTGGGGAATACCTTGAAATTGCTTTGACCAGGACCATACCTAGGGGGGGGGATTTTGAAACCAGAAATGGGTAACTAGTGACGCTGCTGATGCCAAACGCGAAAAACTTGTAGTTTCCAGAACAAATGTGGGCGCTGAAATCAAATCATTAAATTCATTCGCGACGTAGCAAGGCATGATGTAGAGAAAGCCAGGCAGCGTAGCATCATGGAGACAAGACCAAACAGCATAACACGATCTGATGTAAAGAACATTAAGCTGCATAACATCAGGTAGGGAAGGGCAAGCAACGTAGTATGGAGTAGAGAAGATCAAGCAGCGCAGCATCATGAGGACAAGACCGATTAGCACAATATGATACAGAGAACATTAAGCAGCATCACATGAGGTAGGGAAGGCCAAGGAGCGTAACAAGAAGTAGAGAAGGCATCATGAAGACCAGGTTTTAGAAATAAAAACTTAACATGATGAAGAGAACACGAAACAACAAAACAAGGGAAGGTCAAGAACGTAGCACACGAGTTAGATAAGATCAAGCAGCGCAGCGCCTTGATGACAAGATCAAATAGCATAACATGAAATAGGGAACATCCAAAGCATAACATGCGGTTGGGAAGATCAAGCAGCCTGGCACTATGAAGATCAAATCAAATAGCAGCATAACATGAGGCAGGGCAGATCAAGCAGCATAGCATGAGGCAGAAAAGATCCAGCAGCCCAGCGTCATGAAGCCAAGATCGAGCAGCATACAGGAATTGTTCAACCTGAAGCCACATAACATAAAGTTGTTAAGGTCAAGCAGTGTAGCATGAGATAAAGAAGATCAAACAGCGTAGCATCGCGAAGAACAGATCAAACTTTCAGAAAACAAAAATATGATATAGACAACGCCAAGAAACAGGAGGTATGGAGGGTGGTGAAGCGGCGTAGCATGAGGTGATTAAGGTCCAACAATCTAGCATCTTGAGAAAATATCACAAAGCTTAACATGATTTAGGGGTCATCAAGCACCTTGGCATGAGGTAGGGAAGGTCAAGCAGCGCAACAAGAGACAGAGAAGATCAAGCAGCCTAGCATCATGAAGACCAGATGAAATAGCATAATCTGATATAGAGGACATCAAGCAGCATTACATACGAGCAGGGGAAGGTTCAGCAGCGTAGCATGAGGTAGAGAAGACCAAGCAGCATAGCATCATAAAGACAAGATCAAATTCAAATAGCGTGACCTCATGTTGAGGGCATGAAGCAGTTTGACATGAGTTAGGGAGGTTGAAGCTGCGTAGCATGAAATATATAACATCAAGCAACGTAGCATCATGAAGAAAAGATCAAGCTGAAAAACGTGATTTGGTTTATTAAAAAAAAAAGATCTAAAAAGGTCAGGCAGTGTAGCATGAGGTAGAGAAGATCAAGCAGCGTAGCATCATAAAGACAAGACCAAAAAGCCTCACATGATATAGAGAACAAAAAGCAAGGTCAAGAACTTAACATGAGGCAGGCAAGATCAAACAGCTCAGCATCATGAAGACGCCATCAAAGAACCAAAAAGCAAAGATCTGATATAGAGAACACCAAGCAACATGAGGTAGGGAGGCTGGTGAAGCAGCCTAGCATGAGGTAGAGAAGATGAAACAGCATAGCACCTTGAAGACAAGATCCCATATGAGGCAGGGAAGGTCAAGAACGTAACATGAGGCAGAGAAGATTAAACAGCTTAGCATCATGAAGACAAGATCAAATAACCAAAAAGAAAAGATCTGATTTAGAGATCCACACAGCAACAGGAGGTAGGGGGGCGGCGAGGCAACGTAGCATGAGGCGGATGAGATCAAACAATGTAACATCTTGCAACCACGATCAAATAGCATAACATGCTTTAGGGGACATCAATCACCCTGACATGAGGTAGGGAAGGTCCAGCAGCCTGACAAGAGATAGAGAAGATCAAGAAGCCTATCATTATGAAGGCCAGATGAAATAGCAAAACCTGATATATCCAGGACATCAAGCAGCATCACATATGGTAGGGAAGGTCAAGAATGCAACATGAGGCAGAGAAGATTAAACAGCTTAGCATCATGAAGACAAGATCAAATAACCAAAAAGCAAAGATCTGATATAGAGAACCACACAGCAACAAGAGGTAGGGGGGCGGCGAGGCAGCGTAGCATGAGGCGGATGAGATCAAACAATGTAGCATCTTGAAACCAAGATCAAATAGCATAACATACTTCAGGGGACATCCAGAACCCTGACCTGAGGTAGGGAAGGCCCAGCAGCGTAACAAGAGATAGAGAAGATCAAACAGCCTAGAATTACGAAGACCAGATCAAATAGCGCAACCTGAAATAGAGGACATCAAGCAGTACATACGGTAGGGGAGTTTCAGCAGCGTAGCATGAGGCACAGAAGATCGGTAGGGGAGGTTCAGCAGTGTAGCATGAGGCAGAGAAGATCAAGCAGCGTAGCGTCATGAGGTCAAGTTCAAACAGCATAAACAGATACTGAGGACATCAAGCAGCTTGACATGACGTATGCAGGGTCAAGCAGCGTAGCATGAAGTAGATAAGGTCAAGCAGCCTAGCATCATGAAGACCACATCATGTACCCTCACATGATACAGAGAAGACCAAACAGCATGACATGAGGTAGTTAAGATGAAGCAGCGTAGCATGAGGTAGAGAAGATCAGGCAGTGCAGTCATGAAGACAAGATCAAAAAGCCTCACATGATATATAGAAAATTAAGCAGCATAACATGAGGTAGGGAGTGTCAAGAACGTAACATGAAGCAGGTAGGATCAAACAGCTTTGCATCATAAACGCAAGATCAAATGACCAAAAGCCAAGGTCTGATATAGAAACCAGCAAGCAACAGGACCTAGGGAGGGCGGTTGATGTGAAATCAAGCTATCAAGCATGTCAGCATGCTGTGGGGAAGATCACGGAGCACAACATAATGTAGACAAGCTCAAGCAGCTCGGCTTGATGAAGAAGAGCAGCGTAGCACCTCCAGCGCGTCCAGCGCCGCCAGCGGCGCGAGCGCCTGCAGCGCGTCCAACGCCTCCAGCACGTCCAGCGTCCAGTTCAGCGCGTCCACACTTTCTGCGGCCTCTTTGGCTTCGCGCCTCTTTCTTGTTTTTACTTTTTTCCAGCAAGATTTTAATTTATCTTTAAAACTGAATACATAAGACTAGCTGACTAGCTGCTAGCTGCCAAATAGCCTCAAACTGTCCATCATACAGTGGGGACCCCCAAACGCTGGGCCATATATATATATATAAATTATATCGCATAATATAGTATGATATAATATCATATAATATAATATGATATGAAATATATTTTAATATAATATATTAAATTAATATTAAATTATAATATAATATAATATCATATAATATTATATAATATCCCCCTTGCAATTAGGGGGGAGGTGCTGGACCCCTCGATTCAGTAGCGGGCACCAAGGTCAGGCACCAAAAAAATCTTTACTAAATCAATGTCTGCTCTCCAGACTAGGAGGCTACCTTCTACAAAATCAAGAGCCTTCCACAGAAAAAAAAAACTGACAAGGAAAATTCATGCTTTCTACAAAATCAATATCCTCACATGTGAAAGCATCAAAAAAAACATGTTGTTGTTTTTGGGGGGTAAAAGCCTCCAGGATGATTCTGTAGAGATTTGTGTCAGAGTCGATTCTGTAGAGATATATTTTTTGTCTTTGGTTTTGTAGCATGAATGTGTTTACAAATTTTACAAGTTTTCCTGTCCCATCCAAAGTCCCAAAGTGTCTGTCTTTGATTTTGTAGCATGAATGCACTTACAAGTTTTACAAGCCCCATCCAAAGTCCCAAATGCCTGTCTTTGATTTTGAAGCATGAGTTCCTTTACAAGATTTTACAAGTCAGTCCAAGATGTCCAAAATGACCGGCCTTTGATTTTGTAGCATGAGTTCCTTTACAAGATTTTACAAGTCAGTCCAAGATGTCCAAAATGACCGGCCTTTGATTTTGTAGCATGATTTCTATAAATAAAAATCCAAATTAGTTGCACAAATTTTGGTGACAAGGTTCAAATGTCGTGATGGTGTGAGCTCGGCGAGGGAGAAAAAAAGAAAAAACAAAAACCAAGTGAATGTGTTTTTCTCCAACGGTCAATTTCGAAATCATTATACTGTTTCTTGAAATATGGCAATGCTTGTTACAAGTGGTTCACATTACGGAGCTCTTGCATGCTGAATGAAGGAAATCACCGCGAGACCGTGCAAATCAACACCCATGGCAGGCTACCTCAGGATGAAACACAATGACCCCACTATAGAATCATATAAAATATTATAGAACCATGAAGAATATTATAGAATCATATAGAATATTATAGAATCATAGAATATTTTAGAATCATATAGAATCAAGGTTCTTCCCTCTCACCATCTCTCAATCAAGATCTGATAGATCCAAAGAAAAATTGTCTTATGGAAATGATATCACTACAGAATCAAGAACCTGAATTCTACATCTGACTTCTCTCTACAAAATCAAAAACCCATTCATGTTGGGGCAACTGGTATTTCAGGGGAACTATCCTTTACAGAATCAAGATTATTCCCTCTCACCATCTCTCACCACTACAGAATCAAAATCTAATGGATCCAAAGAAAAATGGTCTTATGGAAATGGTATTACTACAGAATCAAGAATCTGAATTCCACATCTAACTTCCCTCTACAAAATCAAAAATCCATACATGTTGGGCAAAAAGTGTTTCAGGGGAACTATCCTTTACAGAATCAAGGTCATTCCCTCCTACCATCTGTCACCACTACATAATCAAGATCTGAAGATATGACATTGAGGGGCATGCTTTACTAGAAAATCAAAGACCTTAGGGTGTCGCCAGCCTTATTTCTACAAAATCAGTTCCATGACCAAAATGTAAGGTTTTGTACACTTTCGGCTGACTGTTGGGGCCCCCATTTACAGAATCAGGAACCTACCAAGATAGAGTCCAAAAATGTCAAAAATGGGTTGTTTTTGGCATGCGGCTGATACGGCGCCCTTGGAAGGGTTGCCAATTTTGAGATGTGCCATTTACGATCCCTTGGAAGGGTTGCAAATTTCGAAAATGAGGCTTGCGGAAATGGGGGTATAGGATTTGATTTTTTTGAGTTTTTAACATGTTGCACATGCTGTCGTATGATCATTAGGGGGGATGGGGATGGGGGGGGTGTATTAACGTTCTTGACGAGCACTTCCTTTACGTTACGGAAGATGCACACGTTGCGCATGCTGTCGTATGATCATCAGGGGGGGTGGGGGTGGGGGGTGGGGGGGTGTATTAACGTCCCTGACGAGCACTTCCTTTACGTTACGGAAGATGCAAACGTTGCACATGCTGTCAGTTGTGTCAAAGATTATCCCCGCAAAAGGTTCAAGTTGGCCCAAGTCAACCACAAGCAAAATATCTTTACTAAGACTAAGACATATCATTTTCGAGGTCGTTTGTGGGATAAATCCTATAGAGCCATTGTTGCTGGTACCCAACAAATGGATGGAACATGGAAATACTTGAAAAAATGGCGACCTCCGTCGATGCTCCACAAAAAAAAAACGTGCACAAAAAAAGGTACACTTGGGCCTACAGCTGGACTTGGCGTCACAACGCTGCCTTGTTGCAGACTGTGGCTTCTGCATTGCCACAAGCGCTCTGGCACCGCTAGCGTCGAGAAGAGGAAAAAACTGGAAGAGTGAATGTCGCCCTGATATGATTCGGATGATTGAAAATCATAAATTTCTAATGTTTTTTTCTTGACCCTTGAAGAGCAAAATCGAGTCACCGCGCAGGCGAAACGCACATTTTCACTCTTGAGTCACACGCCTGCCAATCGAAATGAATGTCCATGTTGCAAACATTTTTTGACGACTCCTGCAAATACCAGCATTTTGTCTCTTAGCCTCAAAAATCAGAACTTCAATTTCGTCACCCTTACAAGGGCGCCGAGTCAACCGGTTGCCTTGTTTTTGGGTGCTTGCCAGCCCATGGTCTTTGATTTTGTAGCAAAGTAGGGGTGCAGGAGGGCTCTCCAGAATCGAAGGTTTTTGGGATGCCAGCCCCCTCGATTCTGGAGAGGAAATTGCAACAAGGATAATATAATATAATATAAAATAATGTGATGTAATATAATATAATATAATATAATATAATATGATAATATAATATAATATAATATGATAATATAATATAATATAATATAATATGATAATATAATATTCGAATGTTAGATTTCACATTCCCGCTCCAGCTCAAAGGTAAGTGTCTCTCTCAAAAAATAAAAATGGTTTTGCCCTAGATTTAGTATATTCTATGGTTGGGATTGCATAGGTATATATATGATGAAGCTCAAAGCTACCTTGCTGGCTCACTGGGCTCACTGCCTCCTTGCTAGCACAAAGCTACCTTGCTGGCTCAGTGCCACGTAGCTGGCTCAGTGCCACGTAGCTGGCTCAGCGCCTCGTAGCTGGCTCAGCGCCTCGTAGCTGGCTCAATTTTTTTAGCGAAAAAAAAACTCCGCAAAAATTGAGCCGGCTACATGCCCTTGAGCCGGCTCGATGGCCCGTCATCAACCCGGCCAATACATAGTTAGTATTCGTTTTGATGCTCTCACATTCGTCCGCCAGCTCAACGTGACGTAGCTGGCTCAAGTTTTTTGAGTTTTTTTTTTCGTTTTTTTTTGGCTAAAAAAATTGAACCAGCTCGATGCCATTGAGCTAGCTCGATGTCTCTGAGCTAGAGCGATGTGTTTGAGCTAGATCGATGGTGCTGAGCCAGCTCGTTGCAGTTGAGCGAGCTCGCAGAAACTTCCCAATGTGTTAAATTGCCAGGTTTTGTCCCCACTGATTAGTTTAGTACTAGATATGGTACCTCTGAAAAAGCCCAAGGTGACTGTCAAAGACATACCTCTGATGAAATTGAGCCAGCTACATGTTTTGAGCTAGCTCGAAAAAATGGAAGATTGTGGATTCCACCATTCAAAATATAATATAATATAAATATAATATAAATATAATATAAATATAATATAAATATAATATAAATATAATATAAATATAATTTAGCTATTTTTAAAGTCTCGTAAAAGGTGTTTTTCAAGCCGTAGGGGGTACGAGTGCAAATGAACGTGGTGACGGACGTGCATACGACCCAGCGTACGTGTAAGCGTACGAGTGGACGGACGCGTGACGTACGAGTGGACGGACGTGTGCGTACGAGTGGACGGACGTGTGAGCGTACGTACGTGCGTTGACACGTTCACGTCACGTGCGCCCGCACGTACGAAAATAAGGTCGACTCGAGTCGACCTTATTTCTGTACGTCTCGGTTTTTCCTTACATATTTATAGTATTGGGAAGGTTCAGACGTACAGACGTGGAAGAGTAAGTGTGAGTAAGTTGTGTATGGACAAGTTGTGTAGTGTTGTATGTATGTATGTATGTATGTAGGTAGGTTGGTAGGTAGGTAGGTAGGTATGTGTGTATGTATGCATGCATGTATGTATGCATGTATGCATGCATGCATGTATGTATAATGTATGTATGTATGTATGTATGTATGTATGTATGAATGAATGTATGTATGTATGGATGGATGGATGAATGGATGGATGGATGGATGGATGCATATATGTATGTATTTCTGTATGTATGTATGTATGTATGTATGTATGTATGTATCTATGTATGTATGTATGTATGTATGTATGTATGTATGTATGTATGTATGTATGGTAGGTCCGCAAGCACGCTTATTTTTTCCGGCGGCATGGGCGTGATGAAGACGGAAAGGTACCTGGCAAGAAAGATGCGACCACTGCTTCCGAACGTGATGCTTAGGAACAGCAGCATCTGCGCAATGAAGTCGGTACCTGGCAGAACAACAGAAAA
>CAMXCT020004711.1:0-25338 GCA_947184155.2 Cladocopium goreaui
CAGCGTCACGGAGCAGCGTCCGGAATCAACGTCCAAAGGTTCGGATCAGCGCCGCAGAATCAGCATAATCAGCGTCAAAGACGATCCTGGATCAATGGATGAAAATGGTCAGGACGGCCGGGACAGTCGGGATGGTCGGGATTTGATAGGGATGGTATAGGGATCGGGGAAGTCCGCAAGAGCCGCGGCATCGCTTAGAACCACGCAATTTGCATCGCTTAGAGCCGCGCAATTTGCATCGCTTACAACCGTCCTGGCATCATCATCATCATCATCAGCAGCAGCAGCATCATCATCATCAGCATCATCATCATCATCATTATCATCATCACTTTCACGTCTTTCGTTCATCATCAACATCATCGTCATCAGCATCATCATCGTCATCTTCTTCATCATCATCATCATCACTTTCACGTCTTCATCATCAACATCGTTGACATCAATAACCGAAACATGTCTGTTCTGAACTGAAGGTTCATAAGGTTTTCCCGTTAGGTTGACAATGCAGCCCTTGCTCCTTGTAAAATTTATGCCGTGTCTTGCTCCTCCTTCTCTGTTTTGCTTTGCTCACCCTGAACCATCAACAGTCGTGAACCCTAACCCCCCCCATGTTTTGTTTTGGCTTGGATCCTACGTGGATATAGCATGAGTATTGAGCACATTTACATACGCTGTCAAGGCTCAAGAGAGATATAGAGTAATCAGTATTCCTGTGGACACCGCACCGACTGGCTATTGGCCGAGCATAAAAGGTGTGAAGCTGTCTTGGGAAGACGCTCTGGCTGATCTAACCTAGACGCTATAGTGCCCCTCTTCAAGTGGTAGCGGAGCTGTGATCCTTCATTGAAGGTGAGCTCCAGGTAGAGCCCGATATGGCACGCCATGGCTATGATGATGATGACTTCGACATTGTCGATGCAGATGGATGGAATCTATATGACTCTTATGCAATGAGAAGAGCACCCCAACAACCCTCAATCCATATGACGCAACAGATGACCACGGAGGTAGCCCCTGCATTTGATGGACGAACCAGTTTCTTTGCCTTCGAAGATGCAATCGATGACTGGTGTGACATCACAGAGCTGGAACCGGAAAAACGTGGACCGGCGTTGAGGAACAGATTAGAAGGTGAAGCGCAACAGTACAAGAGATTACTGGATCGAGGAATGCTCAGGGATCCCAACGATGGTGTCAACTATTTCAAAAGATTCTTGCGACCCCATTTCATCAAAGGTGCCCAAGATGTGTTCTTAAGCCGTTTCAGGCAGTTCATGAAGTTCAAAAGAGGAACCATGGATCTTCAAAAATGGATGACTAGATTTCAACTGACTGGAAACAGACTTACTGAGTCTTGGATGGATCTACTACCTTACTACCAGAATTGTTGATTACTAGCACCGAAGCAATCCTGTATGTTGCACAACGCCGACAAGAGCATGAAGATCGTCAAGCTGAACTTGCAGGCCTTGCAGCAGCGATGCCAGGAGGAGAACCACATGTCAATATACCATGGACAGAACATGCATTTGAGAAACAAGATGAAAATCGTTGTTTCGGCCCTGGCCAAGCAGCCGGCCGAACACCGGGCAAACTATGCCGCAACATGCCAGTCTTTTGCCAGGCGAAAAGACCAGCAAACCGAGTAGAAATGTTGCCTCAAAAGGCGCAAGCTGGCACCAACATAAATGAGTTATCATTATTTGCTTCCAAGTTGGGATGCGCCTGGCATTACTTCAATAGTTCACCCCCAGACACCAGGTGCATACCGGATTTTCATTATCGCTTTTAGCGCCTGCCAAGGTGACAGTTAAAGGTCTCCAGCGTCCAGCGCCGCGCATTGGACTGGACAAGTTGGTTGTGTGGACCTTGATTTCACAGCAAAGCTGCTCAAGCAGCCGCCGCCCCTCAGGCAAGCAGTGCTGAGCTGACGATTCAGCTGAGAACTGTTTTGGAAAAAGAACGCTTAAATTGTGACTAGTTATGACGGGTCTTGCGTTGGAGACGGCGAGGGCTTGGCAGAAACATGGGAATAAGAAATAAAGAACTTGACGCAAACCTGACGGCTTCGCGCTAACCTTGCAGAAGCCCGAGGCTGGCGGAAACCCGTCGGGAACCCAACAAAACCCGGCGAAACCTGGCAGAACCCGGCGGAACCCGGCGGAAACTTGGCGGAAACCTGGAACCCGGCGGAAAAAAAGTAAGTTGAAGGGGAGGGGTTGGGAGTATAAACCATGCCAAAATTATACTCCCAACCACCCCCCCTTCAACTTACTTTTTTCCCGCAGGGTTCCACGAGGCCAGGTTTCCGCCAGGTTTCCGCCAGGTTCTGCCGGGTTCCGCCGGGTTCCTCTCCCGGGTTCCGCCGGGTTCCGCCAAGTTCCACCGGGTTCCGCTGGGCTTTCGCCAGGTCAATTCCGCCGGGTTGTGCCGGGTTCCTCTGGGTTCCGCTGGGTTCCGCCGCTCCGCCAGGTTCCGCTAGGTTCCGCTGGGTTCGAGGCTCTCGCCAGGTCAATTCCGCCGGGTTGTGCCGGGTTTTGCCAGGTTTCCGCCAACAAGGTTCCTGCTCCTGCTTCAATTTATTGCCAGGATTGTGCCAGGTTCTTGTCAGGCGTCCGCCAAGGTTGCGGCAATCAAAGAAGCGTTTTTTGCAATTGCCCAGACATTGTCCAAGTCAGCTTATGGGAAAAATCACCAATATAGATGGCTTCCCTGGTGGAGTAGCCAATCTTTTTTTCTGGGACCCCATGCAGAGGGGGATGCGATATTGATTTTCATTGTTCAGCTTTTCCACATTGAAACGTGCCAACATGCACCAACTTTCATTGACTTTTGCATTGAACACATTTGCCATTGAAAACGTCCGTAATTTGGCTTGGCCAGAGCTAGTTCGCGCGCTTTGCCGGGCCTCTTGCCGGCACATTTGCCCCTAATTTTGCTTGTCCATCACTGCTTCGGATGCCCTGCCATACGACTTGCCGGCACAAATTGCCGGCCACAAAATCGAAGAAATCGAGTTTCTTGAGTTGCGCCGGCCCTTCTGCCTGCGGTTTTACCATCCCTTTAGCCACAGTTTTGGGTCAGTTTGGCCCAAAAAGGAATTATGAGTGTTTATATTACTTCGCTATTTTCAATATATATATATATACATATATGTTTGAATACACGCGTAAATACGCTGATCTACATAGACATATAGTCATGATTAGTCATGCATATATATACTTCTTTACATCTGCAATTTAAAGCTTGCACATCGTGTATTTCCAAAAGTAAATGAAAACTTCGGAAAAAACAATGAAAACCATGTACAAATCAATGCAAACTCTGGAACAACAAATAAAAACAAGTGAAAACTGAATGAAAACCATGCACAACTTGAAAACCATAGAAACATTGAAGAAAACCATTGAAAAATGGAAGAAAACCATGGAACAATCGCCGAAAACCATAGAACAATTGAAGAAAACCATGGAAATTGAAGAAAACCATAGAAAAATTGATGAAAATCATGGACAAACCAATGAAAACGATGGAAAGCCCAATAAAAACCATGGAAACGAATCCTGAAACCGTTGGGAAATGGATGATCAGTGCGAATGAGAGATTTTAGCTACAAAATGCAGCAAATGAGAGAAACCAAGGAAGGGAGCCTGGACGACCAAAAAAAAAATGCCCCCAAAAAAAATGCCAACGTAATATCGCCCCGGGGAAATTTCATCGTTTTTTTGGCACATATGATAAAAGTGACAAAAATGGACAATGTTTCGAGAAAAATACAGTTTTGCAACCTGCAAGATTGCCATTTTTTTGTGATTTGTTTCTCACTTTGCCATGCTTCTGATATGTTGTCATTTGTTTATCATTTTTTGTCATTGTTCATCATGTTTTCGTGAATTCACAAAAATGACAAACAAAAAGCGACAAGAAAATGAAAATGTCTCGAGATTTTTTTGCAACCTGTAGGTTTTGTCATTTGGTTTGCCATTTTTGTCATTCTTGTGTCATGCTTGGTCAATTTTGTTTTTTTAAGGTTGCAAGGCATTGTCACATTTTGTGGGTCTTTGTCGCTCTCTATTTTTCCATACACACATACATGCACCCATACAGGCATACATACCTACTTACGTACGTACGTGCATACATACATACATACATACACCAAAAAAACTTCTGACAGAAATGACAGAAAAATTGACAAACAAAATGACAGACCAAAACTGAAATCACAAAAACAAATAATCAAAAGAGAACTTCAGAAAAAATGCAAAAAATACATATATATATATATATCAACCATCTTCAGTGTATGGCTGTCAGTTTCTTTTTAACGGTGGCGGCACGCGGCGGCCACATGCCCCCCTGGCGGCATAATAACGCGGCGATAAAACACGCGGTGACCAGAATGCGCCCCCAAGATTCTTACAAAATAGCATCCAGTGGAAACTGATGGCATCCCAAAACACAACCATGCCAAGGACGGCATCTCTCAGGTCCCGTTTGTCAAAGGAAGTTTAGAAGTCAAACTTCCGACAATATGGACAGATGAAAAGCAGAGGTCGTAAGAGTCAAAGAAGAGAAGAGAAGAGAAGAGAAGAGGAGAGGAGAGGAGAGGAGAGGAGAAGAGAAGAGAAGAAGAAAGAAGATCAAAAAGAGAAAGACTCAGAAGAAAGAAGATCCAGGTGCCCGAAAAGGTAGGAAAGTCGCGAAACACTCTGTTTTTCCAATGGTTTGTGGCTCCGGAGGGTCGAAAAGTAGGCTCGCTAGCTAAAGCGGCGGGTGCGGAGCCCGCCGGGCAGATGAGAGATGAAAAATTGCATGCCGTTGTGGCGCGAAGCACATTTCGAAGCTAAAATGTACAAAACACACCAGGTCCGGACCACTTTTGGAAGTTGAGATGTCGAAAAAGTGCACGCCGTTGTGGCGCGAAGCACATTTGCAAGTGAAAAAGCTAAAAACAATTATTCACTTTTGGAGCACTTTTGGAAGTTGAGATATCCAAAAAGTGAACGCCGTTGTGGCGCGAAGCACATTTCGAAGTTAAAATGTACAAAACACACCGGATCCGGACCACTTCTGGAAGTTGAGATGTCGAAAAAGTGCACGCCGTATTGGCGCGAAGAACATTTCGAAGTCAAAATGTTAAAAACACCAGGGTTCGGACCACTTTTGGACGTTCAGAATCGTTCAGATGTCGTTTCGCGTGGCAGGCGCAAGGGACTGTGGACCTTGTCAACAGTGAGCAAAACATGAGGTGAAGAGGATCTGCAAAGATGCATATTCCGTGGCAGGCGCATTACAAGAGACATGTTCATCAGAGCTGTTACGAGGTCCGGGCGCTGATTTCCTGAGAGGGGTTGCATTTTGGAGCATCAGATCTTCAGGTTTGCTGAGATGATTTTGCGTGACAGGTGCAGCACTTCGTATGACCTGGCATCACTTTTTCGTGGCAGGCGCAGTAGTTTAGACAGATGGACTGGAAAAGTCGCAAAACGCATTGGCACGAGGCCCTCAGCTCTGCACTCAACTTTCCATGTTTGAACGACGTCTCGCAGAATTGCTTTGTTTTTGATGTTGTCAACTTTAAAAATGAGATGTCTCGCAGAATTGCTGCGTTTTTGATATTGTCAAGTGCAAAAATTGAGGATGTCTCGCTGAATTGCTGCGTTTTTGATGTTGTCAAGTTCAAAAACTGAGGACGTCTCGCAGAATAGCTTCGTTTTCAAGCTTGCAGATAGATAGCTAGATAGCTAGCTAGCTAGCTAGATAGCTAGATAGCTAGATAGTTAGCTAGCTAGATGGCTAGATAGCTAGATAGCTAGACAGCTAGGTAGCTAGATAGGTAGCTAGATAGATAGACAGTAGGTAGATAGATAGAAAGTAAGAAAGAAAGAAAGAAAGAAAGAACGATAGATAGATAGATAGATAGATTTGATACATACATAGATACATAGATAGATAGGTAGGCAGGTAGGTAGATAGTCAGAGAAAGAGAGAGAAAGAGAGAGAAAGAGAGAGAAAGAGAGGAGACCTCAACCACCTTTCGGTCCATCAGTGGCTTCGCTCTGCCATCCGTGATTCACAACAACCAACCTCTCCTATAGGTTTCCTATCTTTGAAACTTGCGGCGGTACTACTGGTACTGACGCCCTTCCAAACAGCCCCATTATCAAATCGCGTATTAGATGGATTTCCTAGGCATCACATTGAGTTGTGGAATGCTAGTGGATTGATTTTTGGTGAAAATTTTGCCCAACAGCACCATTGGACCTATCATTTTGAAGAGGTTCCAAGGTTACAAGGAAGCATTTGTATGCATGCGGAATCTGGTTTTCAGTGGTTTCACAGCAACCGTCTCCTTGGAAGTTCGACAACTCTGGGTTTATCCTGATTTTACAAGAGTGCCTCTCTTTATGTACCTCCTTTTATGTCTAAAAAATGGGTGGGGCCAAGGGCTCCGTGCAATTTTAAAAGGCGGTATCTTAGACAGTTTTCTTGATTCTTGTTTCTATTTCTCACGCTTAGTGACCCCGGGCTTGGACCCATTTAGCTTGAGGTCTGCCCGTTGTTTAGCCCAAAATGGTTTACCGCGCCAACCGGGAGGGGACCCTCAGGTGCCCCGTAGTAAGTAGCTTGCAATGCTAACCCCCGCTCATCAGCTATTGTCCTGCAGTCTTCCATGGTGCGTCGCGTTTATCATTGAAGTCGAGCTGCTTTGATTTTCCACTCATTTCCCAACCGTCGCACTTGTGACCAGTCTGGTGTGGCCAGCTACTGGGCATCTTAAAATACTGGGTCAGGGTGGTAACTTGTGCCGCGGTTGTCTTCTTGTGCCGCAAACGGTGTGCCGTTGGGAAGTCCATGATATACATTGTACATGTCCTTCTTACTGGATGAATCAATTGTTTGTGGCATTGATTTTTCTAACACTTTGCAGGGGCACACATGTTTTTGAGACATATTCTTTTTCAGATAGAAACTCATGGGGGTGGCTTCTCAATAGCTTGACTCACACAGAAGAGAGAACAGTAGAAGAGTAGAGTAGAGTAGAAGAGTAGAAGAGTAGAGCCGAGAAGAGAATCGAATTGAAGATATTGAAGAGTAGAAGTGGTTAGAGAGCCGTAGAGCAGAGAAGGCAAGAGTAGAAAAGATCCCTGCTGTCTTGCCCTGCGGCCTTGCCTTGCAAAATCCCGATCTCGTACAGATCCCGTAAAGACTTCGTACGGATCTCGTAAAAATCGCGCTGTCAAGCGGTACCTTGGAATATCTCAGTGCCATTGTGCTGTGTTGCTCAGTGCTGGAATGTTCCTGGTGTGCCACTGGGAAAAGCGTTTTGTGGGTATATTTTTCCCAGGGTAGGAATGAGAGTCCGCCAATGAGAATGACATGTAGAACTCCTGGTCTTCTAGAGGTCAAGTTGCTGGTGTGCCATGCGGTTTACAACACTTTGTGTCCGGTTTAAGACAGATAAATTCAACGGTACAAAGCGCTGCAGCCTGCAAAGGAATTTCATGAAAACAATGTGCACATATATGGATAGGTGTCGGTGTGCCGTGGTGATTTGGCTATGGCACAAGTTCCTTAGGTTGTGGGGTAAGCTGTGTGCCATGCGGTGGGGTAAGATTATAGGTTGTGGCGTAAGTTACCACCCGTACTCGAATTATAAATACATGTTTTCCAACGTTCACACACTTCCTCTTATGATTTTTCGCTTCCTCCCCTGAGCCCAGGTCCAAAAGGCTTGCACAAACTCCAGGCCTTTCCGGGGAATTTTGTCTGTTTTAATCATGCGCAATAAATTGGCCGTGTCACGTTATGGAGAATATTGCTTGCCTCGCCGCCTCGCCCGCAATGTTCACGGACGGCACGAGAATCAAGTCTGAAATATTGGAAAGGCGTGCTTCAGCACATCCCTGCGGAAAATGTGCCGCTCAGCCCCAGGTCGCGTTTCGAATTTTACACTGTAAGAGCTTCTGTGATTTCAGGATGTGGGCATGGCGTGTACCAGGGTTTCGCTCACCCGCTGATGAGAAAAGGTTGAAGGAAGAGCTACGGGCCCAGATCGTTTTGATGCTGTGTGCATGCCCCGGTTTCCTATATGTCCCCTTTGTGGGGAAGATTTTTTCGCGCTAGTTGAAATCTCGGCGACCTTGTTGTTTCATTGGGGTGTTGAAAGGGTGCTTTAAACCCGACCAACGAAATCTTGCTCCAGAATGACGGAATCGTTGGGGAATCCCACAAAGTAGCCTGGGTTGCGTAGCTTCGGTTCACACATTGATATGCGTTTCTATTGTCATGTAAAACCTTGCAAGAAAACATTGAAATTGATTGCAACAGACACCTGTTCGGGCGTTTGATGCCAAGAATGGGCGCATGGTAGCTGAACAAGCGAGGCAGCCGACGCACATTAAATAGTGTCCTGGGTCTGCGCGCGTGTTGCTGAAGCATGGGGCACAACCCAACTTGCACAACAAACACGCACACACACACACACTAAAACAGAAAATGGTCACCAAAGTGACCAGGTGGGAGCTGAATCCCTTCATATGAAACCAAACATGAACCCCGAGCCTATGTAGATCACCGAAGTTGCATCCAATACCCAAGAGATCCCCGTTGAAGTTTGTGTTACAGAATGCGATACCTCAAGGCCAGTACAGAATGGTTTTTGGCTACCATTTTGTGCAAAATTTTGACTTTGGGTGAAGCCATATTGTAAGGGTACCCCACCCTGGCCCAATGTTTTATATCAGTATTGGGGTTTTGCTACTCTCCAGTCCGAACCATTCTGTACGGGGTCTGAAGAGGGCTAATCAGTGACCATTACAAATTGGATGGGTTCAAAACGGGGACGGATAATGCTCAACTATAGCCCTACAAACTGGACGGATTCAAAACTAGATGGGTGACAGTAACACCATAGCCCCTCACAAACTGGATGGGTGCAAAAGTCCATGGATAATGCTCATAGTCTGAGTCTAAAAGATCCCAATATCAGAATGTATATTGAATGCATCGAGCTCCAATGTCGCCGTCCGAACCAGCAGAGCCTTTTGTTAAATTACTTTTTCGATTTAATGACAATTGTTTGAAAAAATGACGCAATTGAATGACAAAATCGAAAATATGACACATTTGAAAAACCTTCGTTATTTTATCGTTTATTTTTAAAAAGATCATGCTATTTCTGGAGATTTGTGGATTTCTGTGTGGTAATTTTAGTATCTTCACGACAACATCAAAAAATACAAATGATTTTTTGATGACAAAATCGAATGAAAAAATGACATCGTTCGCATTAAATCCAACAACGAGAATGTTCGAGATGACATCCAACTGTCGGAAAACCTATCTTAGAAAATATTGGCAAATTGTATTCAAGGGTTGGTTCGGCTACATATAAATCATCACGGAAAAAAGCGTCTGAACGCTGAACAACAGCAACGAAAAAGAACGGGAAAAATGAAAGGCGACTCGGGAATGTGGTCGGGTCGGCCGGGCTGTTGGAGGTTGTTGCCTAGGGATCCTAGGAGAACTCGTTTGACAGCCACCCCCAGTCCCAACCATTCTGCAAATGCCCAGCTCGAACAAGCAGATGCGAGCGGATGCGAGTCGAGCAAAATCGGGGTACCATTCTGTAGGGATCAGCTTAGCTTGCCTTTTGTAACAAAAAATTACGTCTGTGGACGTTGGATTCTGCCAAATTGTAAGAAGTGCACCTTGGGCAGACCATTCTGTACATACAGAATGGCTCCCAACATCCCCCACCCCTTAAAATTAAAATGCATGGAGAGGGGGGGAGGCAGGGAATTTTTCATACATTTCCACCCCTCTGAAACGGGCATTTTTGTATGAACTTTTTTTTGTAAAATTGAGAAATTACCTAAAGAGGTGGGGGGGGTGCTCCTCATACATTTTCAGCATTTGGCTTCAAAAGCTTGTTTAGAAAAAGGTGGGGAGGCGGTTTCATACATTGATTTTGCAAGGCCATGAATCTTTGATGCTCATGGAATTTTCCTGGGAATCTTACGAAATAGCATGACGCTTTTGAGCCCTCCCCTTGAAATCTAAGTTTGCCAAATTATCGGAGGCCACCTCCCCCCATGGGTTAATACATTAGTAATTCCCAAATTTGGACGGGGGGATGCGAAATTTGGAAGGGGGGAATTGAGATGGGGGGGAAGGCGCAGATGAAGTATCATGAATGTATGCACCTGGGGGGTCGGCAGCAGTTCCACACCGCACATTCATTATAGATGAAGGTTGTTTTGAGAAACCTAAATGTATTAAATGCAATAGTATGCGGTAGTTGTTGCTGATTCTTATCATCTATTGTTAGGGTGCCTTTTCCAACATGTTTTAGGGATTGCACGGTACCGACATGATGTTTTTTTAGGTTGAGCCTTTTGTTGAAGATGGTTGAAGTGTGTTGATCTAATCCAACCATGCCCATTCCGTATAGCTCTTTCAACTTCTGCTTTTTATCAAACATTGAGATCCAAAGTCTTATGGTGTCAGATGCTTTCAACAGTCTTACTCACAGGGCACTGACCCTGCCGAAAGGAACTGCAGCGATTCACTTCTCTTCACCAGCCCATAGTCCTCATTATCCTCCGAATGGTACTGGGGGCAGGGCACATCCAGGAGAATCCGGGACGGTTCTCATAGGGTTGTATAGGTTCCAGGTGGTTCCAATATGTTCCAATATGTTCCAATAGTATCCAGTAGTAGGGAGAATGCCAACGGATGCCAACACACCCCAGAGGTCCCCAGAGCATGTGAATGTATTGTATGAAAGGGGGGGTAGCTGCACATCAGCGCAGCTATGCATTTCAGGTACTGGGGGCAGGGCACATCCAGGAGAATCCAGGACGGTTCCTATAGGGTCGTATATAGGTTCCAGGTGGTTCCAATATGTTCCAATGTGTTCCAATAGTATCCAGTAGTAGGGAGAATGCCAACGCATGCCAGCACACCCTAGAGGTCCCCAGAGCATGTGATGTATTGTATGAAAGGGGGGTAGCTGCACATCAGTGCAGCTATGCATTTCAGGTACTGCGGGCAGGGCACATCCAGGAGAATCCAGGACGGAAACGGCCCTTTTGTGCCAAATCTTGGCCAGGAGCCTTTTGGGTCGTATAGGTTCCAGGTGGTTCCAATATGTTCCAATGTGTTCCAATAGTATCCAGTAGTAGGGAGAATGCCAACGCATGCCAGCACACCCTAGAGGTCCCCAGAGCATGTGAATGTATTGTATATATGCAAGGGGGGGTACCTGCACATCAGTGCAGCTATGCATTTCAGGTACTGGGGGCAGGGCACATCCAGGAGAATCCAGGACGGTTCTTATAGGGCCGTATAGGTTCCAGGTGGTTCCAATATGTTCCAATGTGTTCCAATAGTATCCAGTAGTAGGGAGAATGCCAACGCATGCCAGCACACCCCAGAGGTCCCCAGAGCATGTGAGTGTATTGTATGAAAGGGGGGGTAGCTGCACATCAGTGCAGCTATGCATTTCAGGTACACCCCAGAGGTCCCCAGAGCATGCGAATGTATTGTATGAAAGGGGGGGTAGCTGCACATCAGCGCAGCTATGCATTTCAGGTACTGGGGGCAGGGCACATCCAGGAGAATCCAGGACGGTTCTTATAGGGTCGTATAGGTTCCGGGTAGTTCCAGTATGTTCCAATAGTATCCAGTAGTAGGGAGAATGCCAACGCATGCCAGCACACCCCAGAGGAAAGGGGGGGTAGCTGCACATCAGTGCAGCTATGCATTTCAGGCGCCCCCAGAGCATGCGAATGTATTGTATGAAAAGTGGGGGTAGCTGCACGTCAGTGCAGCTATGCATTTCAGGTACTGGGGGCAGGGCACATCCAGGAGAATCCAGGACGGCTCGTATAGGGTCGTATAGGTTCCAGGTGGTTCCAATATTTGTGGGCCATGTTGGGCTTATGTAGGGCCAATTTTTTGGCCCTTTTCTTCGCTCTAGCGCTTGGACCGGGCTATGTTGGGCTGCACTGAGGTTGAAACAGCATAGCTCCCCCTTACTTTCATACATTTCCAATGTTTTACAGAAAGCACCTAGTCCTCCCTATATTTTATACATTTGATATTGTCTCATCTCATCCACATTACTGCAGTAAATGAGCCTGGTCCCCCCTATGTTTCATACATTTTAAATTTTTTAACTTGCAATGAATTAATAGTTCCTAGTAGCAGCTCACCCCCCAGAGAAATACATTTTTGGGGCTGCCCAAATATTGTTTGGTGCTGGTGCAAGGCAGGTCCCCCCCATGTCTCATTCAATCAAAAATAATAGTGTATAAACCGTCTTGACACCTCTTTCCGTCGCCGGGCTTGACCACCTGCCCCCCCCCTGTTCATACATATGATGGAAATGCATGAAGTGGAGGTGGATACATACGGAAGGCAGGGGGTTCTCCCAACCCTCGGGCCCAACCTGAACCGGGATCCCAAGAGGAATAACCGTACATAAAATAGTCCAAATCGTCCCAAAAACCAGATTGCAGTAGCTGGCATGACACATGACACAGATAAAATGAAAATCGACAAAACGGTTTAGCCCCGTGCCACGACAATCCGGAGGATAAATGGTTGAAAAAATTGCAAGCACGTCAAAGGGACGTCTCCCTTTGATATCACTGTGGTGTCTGGCCGTTTTCGTTTGAGCGGGAAGCAGAGTCACAGCTGTGCCCCCTGAGTTACAAGTTTTACATCTATTGAGATGTTACGCACTTGGGATCATCCCGACGGGAGAACATGATATGAGATGAGATGAGGTGATCTAGTCATGTTAATATGTAATCGTGGCATGTCATGTCATGGTGGCTTGGCTGGTTTTTGGCTTAGCCACCTTGCCACTTCCGAACGTGAAACCCTGTTGAAATTGCAGGTACGTTTGCACAACGACATAGATGGGTCTCCGTTGGCCCGTGCCATTTGTGCGTCCACGGGCCCCCTGCTTTTTCATGTCTTTACCCTTTGGTGCAGGGTTTTACACACACACACAAACACACACACTCACACACTTTTACGAAGAAATAAGAGTACAGTTTTTGCGCCTGCGCGAGGTGCCGCCTGAGTTCGAAGGAGCGCAGAGACGCGTTTTCCAGGCAGTGGTCGGACGTAATGCGTGCATATGTGTACATTGCCTGACAAAAGATTCTGTGAACGTTGCTCAACATTGTTCAGTCCATGGAGGCTGTAGGTGGGGATCCACAGGGCACAGTTTTTTCATTCGCTTATTCCAAGTTTCATGCGGCCTGGTTTGCTGCCTAGGCAGCGGACGAGCCCGTGACCTCCAAAGCACCTCAGAGCCGTTTTGCGCCCCGTAGTCTTTTGCATAAAGATGCATAAAGACATACATGCGAGATGAAATAATTCTGGTTGCAGTTTCCTCTACCCAATCAGGGGTGTTGGAACCCCAAAATCCAATCGATTCTGCACCACTATTTTGCGACAAAATCATTCCGCAATCATCCATTTTCGGTATGGTGGAGGTGAGTTCCTGATTTTGCAGTAGGGGCCCCAGGGTCCGACAAAAAGTGCTCAAAACCTTACATTTTGTTAAGTGGAATGTTTTGGTAGAAAGAGGCCTTTTAACTCCCAAGGTCTTTGGTTTTGTATAGTCAAACCATGTTCCCGGGTGCCATATCTTTAGGTCTTGATTCTGTACTGGTGAAAGGGAAGAACCTTTGCAGAATCAAGGACAGTTCCCCTGAAAGCCCCTTTCTCAAACATTGCGCATGCTGGACGGCTTTGGCGCATCTACAAAATCAAACCGCAAGGGGTAACCACAGATTGGCCTCTACAAAATCAAGGTTCTATTTTAGTAAGTTTTTGGAATTGTAAAGATGCCCCCAGCATTCCGGAGATTTTTGCCCTAAGAATCTTTAAGGGCGGACTTTTCTTGAGAAACAAAAGTTTGTCAATAAGATTTCAGAGGAGCTTTGCTTTGACATCTCAGAGACTGATTTTGTAGGGCAGATGAAGGGGCCCACTTGTGAATAGGTAAGATGTTGATTTTGTAGAGCGACTTATCTGAAGGAAACCTAGCGAGTTTGATTTTGTAGAGACTGTATGAGAAAAAGGTTGCAAAATCAAGAACATACACTTAGGACATCTTAGGGCTTTGGAGGGACTTGTAAACAAACTTCTGCCACAAAATCAAAGACAGGCACTTGGAGGTGCTTGTAAAACTTGTAAATTCATTCGTGCTACAAAATCAGTAACCGGCACTTGGACTTTGGAGGGACTTACAAAACCTGTAAACACATTCATGCTACAAAATCAAAAACCAGCACTTGGGACATTCGAGGGACATGTAAAAAAGGTAAAGCAAAAATCTTTAACACATGCTACAAAATCAAAACAAAGAAAGGCACTCTACAGAATCGACTCAAAATGAAATCTCTCCAGAATCGTTCTGGAGGCTGCACATTACAAGTGATTATCATTGAGGCATTTACAAGCTTGAGTTTGATTTTGTAGCATGTGTGAATGTGCCTAGTCCAATGAGGTCGGAACTTTGTACCGAGGAAGGGCCCTGGTTTTGTAGCATGCAAGATCCTACAGATCCTGATTTGTAGAGGTGCACATGGGTACCTGACCCTGGGGGTTATTCCAAAATCAGGCGTCCCACCACCCCCCTGGAACTGCAAGGGGGGTATTCGATAACCCGTCTCATACAATTTCATATCATACATGTCCACAGATGCTCTGACCGCGTAGACTTTGTACTTCTATACAACTCTAGACAGGCAAGCCGCCTTTTGAAATCATTTGGGGTAAAAGCATTGCTTTTCGACCCTGAGGATCGAAAGGATCAGCAGAGGTGTTTGCAGGCAAGTTCAGAGGGTGCCCTGGGGGCGGGTGGCCTATCTGGCAGTGGGCCAGCGGCGGGCATTTGTTGAAACGTAAAGCAGCTCCCTGTTGAACAAAGTGGCCCCGATTGATCCAAATAGTATGATGATGTTTGATCCATCTGCAGGCAATTTGTTACTGGCTTTTCGTCGTTTGCTTGCCTCATGCCGCTATGTTTTGATGGTTTGGTCGTCAAAACTAACTTCTGGTTTCCTAGCCCTAGCATTTTGAAAATGTGGACATACATGTTCAACACCCTGCTACTGCTTATTGGGCATGCTGGCGCCAAGCTGGCATACACCCTTACGCCTGGGATGCGCCGAGGCTTGCGTGCGAAGCTTCACAAGGTCCTTGCTGGCCGGGATCAATGTGTGCGCTTGGGCCTCAAACAACGAAGTGGCATCGGTTGCCTACGCCCACGCGGAAAATATTCCAGCAATGGTTTCTTTGTATGCATGTGTATGTTATGTATCTTGGGTACGAGAGTTTGTGGTGGGTGCATTTTGCTTTCTCCTGTGTCTACTTTGTTCATGATGCGGGTTGATGTTTGAGGGTCCCTCTAGCTGCTTTCTGGTTGTTGTCGCGCTTCGCACGGCGAACTATTGGGTGAAAGCCTTAAATCCCTACATGGCTTGGCAGCATCTCACGTCAGCGTGCCAAGCGGAAGACCTGAATTAACACCTGGTTGAGTTATTCAACTGGTATGATTTGAACACGGCAACAGTTTAGCACACAGGACCTTTTCGAATTGAAACCAACCGGTTTGTTGTCTTCCGAGCAAGTATTTGCTGGGGCTCTCCATGAATTCCGAGTGCGTCCGCCTTGCTGTTGGACTTGCCCCTTCTTACTTCCTCATCTGCGACACGGGGCATGTCATGGCGGGGGTGTTCTGGGTAAGGTTGCTTCGATCCTCCTCCTGCGACTACAGGGAACCTCGCAATCAGCATGGACTATACCACAAGATACCACAAGACTGAAAGTTAGAATGCGGCTTTGGTGGCCTTACGTGGATTTCAAGAAAAGACCCGCGTACCGCGTGAGAAATCCGGGAGGCATTCTAACCTTATTTATTTAGTCCTGAAGGCATTCTAACCCTATTTATTTGGTCCTGAAACCGCTAAAACTCAAAATGTTTGACGCATTTTCGAAAATACGCAGAATACTCATGTAAATTGCAAAAAAAACCACCCAAAAGATAATGTTTAAAAAATAATGAAAAACATCTCTCAAACACTGAAAAATCAATGAAAAATAATGAAACACATGTAACAACATTGAAAAATCAATGAAATTTATGAAACACACCTTGAAAATAATGAAAAATCATTGACAAATAGTGAACAACATCTTGAAAATAATGAAAAATCACTGAATGCCGACCCGGATTTTTTTAATGGGTTTCAGGAGTAAAATAAATAAGCTTAGAACGCCTCCCAGATTTCTCACGCGGTACGTGGTTTTTCTTGAAATCCATGTCTTTCCACCAAGGTGGCATTATAACTTTCGGTTGTACCATATAATGAAAAAATCAATGAAACATAATGAAAACCATCGTCAAAATAATGAAAACCCAATGAAAACTAATGGGTCTACCCATGATCAAAAAATGACAAAATATGCAAAAAAAATGCAATATCGTCATCCGCCGATCCAAGAACACCTCGTTTACTCACATCTAATATGTATGTACATATACATATATTATGTAATATATACAGCGCATATGTATATGTGTGTGTAAAATGCCGTTTTAGGAGGTTACCATCCTGTTTAATCAACATTTCACTATCGTGGGGAATATCGTGGGAAAATCCTTGCCGGGCATTCTAAGCCTATTTATTTAGTCCTGAAACCCCTAAAAATCCAAAATGTTTGATGCATTTTTCGACCGTCCCGTGTCTTCCATGTATATGGTACTGCAAATTTGCAGAATATGCATGTAAATTGAAAAAAAAAATCTACCCAAAAGATATTTTAAAAAATAATCAAAAACACCTCTCAAACAATGAAAAATAATGAAGCACATGTAACAACATTGAAAAATCAATGAAAAATAATGAAACACACCTTGAAAATAATGAAAAATCATTGATAAATAATGAACAACATCTTGAAAATAATGAAGAATCACTGAATGCCATCCCGGATTATTTTAAGGGGTTTCAGGACTAAATAAATAAGCTTAGAACGCCTCTTAGATTTCTCACGCGGTACGTGGTTTTTTCTTGAAATCCATGTCTTTCCACCAAGGTGGCATTATAACTTTCGGTTGTACCACAAAATGAAAAAAAATCAATGAAACATAATGGAAACCATCGTCAAAATAATGAAAAACCAATGAAAACTAATGGATCTACCCATGATCAAAAAAATGACAAAATATGCAAAAAGAATGCAATATCCTTATCCGCCGATCCAAGGACACCTCGTTTACTCACATCTAATAATGTACATATATTATGTAATATATACAGCGCATATGTATATGTGTGTGTAAAATGCCGTTTTAGGAGGTTACCATCCTGTTTAATCAACATTTCATTATCGTGGGGAAAATCGTGGGAAAATCCTGGGAAAATCCTTGCCGGGCATTCTAAGTCTATTTATTTAGTCCTGAAACCCTTCAAAACATCCAGGACGCCATTCTAACTCTATTTATTTAGTCCTGAAACCCCTAAAAACCCAAAATGTTTGATGCATTTTTCGACCGTCCCGTGTCTTCCATGTATATGGTACTGCAAATATGCAGAATACGCATGTAAATTGCAAACAAATCTTTCCACGAACAATAAAACAATGTCAAAATATGTAGACGAATGAAATATCGTATTATAAATATGTAGAATACGCAAGTATTTGCAAAAAAAAACATGCTCATGATCAGCAAAAAAGTAAATGGCCACAAAGATTGACAGAATATGCAGAAAAAATGCAATATCGTCATCCGCCGATCCAAGAACACCTCGTTTACTCACATCTCATATGTATGTACATGAATCTAAATGTACATATATGCACTATATACAGAGCTATATATATGTGTGTGTGTGTATGTAATGCCGTTTTTGGAGGTTACCATCCTGTTTAATCAACATTTCACTATCGTGGGGAATATCGTGGGAAAATCCTTGCCGGGCATTCTAACCATATTTATTTAGTCCTGAAGCCCCTAAAACTCCAAAATTCTTGGCGCATTTTCGACCGTCCCGTCTTGTCCATTTACTGCAAATATGCAGAATACGCATGTAAATTGCAAGCAATTGTTTCCATGAACAATAAGCAATGTCATAATAGGAGGAAAACATGTAATATCGTATTTTAATTTTGTAGAATATGCAGGTATTCGCACAAAAAAAACACGCTCATGATCAGCAAAAACAAACATGATCAATAAAAAATGACAGAATATTAGAAAAATGACGAAGGATGCAATATCGTTTGTGTATAATGCCTTTTTTGGAGGTTACCATCCTGTTTAATCAGCATTTACATTATCGTGGGGAATACGGTGGGAGAATCCCCGACGCGCATTCTAACCCTATTTATTCAGTCCTGAAACTCCTAAAACTGTAAAATTCTTGACGAATTTTCGACCGTCCCGTGTCTTCCATGTACTGCAAATAGGCAGAATATGCATGTAAATTACAAATCTTTCCATGAACAATAAGCACTGTCATGATATGCAGAAAAAATGCAACATGGTATTTGCCAAAAAAACATGCTCATGATCAGCAAACAAAACATGATCAATAAAACATGACAGAATATTGGAAAAATGCAATATTATTTGTGTATGTAATGCCGTTTTTGGAGGTTACCATCCTGTTTAATCAACATTTCACTATCGCGGGAAATACCGTGGGAAAATCCCCGACGGGCATTCTAACCCTATTGATTTAGTCCTGAAACCCCTAAAACTCGAAAATTCTTAAATTCTAAACGAATTTTCGACCGTCCCGTGTCTTCCATGTACTGCAAATATGCGGAATATGAATGTAAATTGCAAAAATATCTACCCATGATCAATAAAACATGACAGAATATGCAGAAAACATGCAGTATCGTCATCCGCCGATCCAAGAACACCTCGTTTACTCACATATAAGATGTATGTACATGTACATATATGTAATATTTACAGCGCATATATATATGTGTGTATAATGCCGTTTTCGGAGGTTACCATTCTGCTTCATCAACATTTCATTATCGTGGGAAATACCGTGGGAAAATCCCCGACGAGCAGTCTAAGCCTATTTATTTAGTCCTGAAACCTTTAAAACTCCAAAATGTTTGAAGAATTTTCGACCGTCCCGTGTCTTCCATGGTACTGCAAACAGGCAGAATATGCATGTAAATTGCAAACATTTTTTCCATGAACAATAAACAATGTCATTATATGAGGAAAACATGTAATATCGTCTTTTAATTATGTAGAATATGCAGGTATTCGCCAAAAAAACATGCTCATGATCAGCAAAACAAACATGATCAATCAAAAATGCCAGAATTCGCAGAAAAAATGCAACATCGTCTGTGTGTAATGCAGTGTTTGGAGGTTACCATCCTGTTTAATCAACATTTCACATTATCGCGGGAAATACCGTGGGAAAATCCCCGGCGGATATTCTAACCCTATTTAATTATTTAGTCCTGAAACCCCTAAAACTCCAAAATTCTTAACGAATTTTCGACCGTCCCGTGTCTTCCATGTACTGCAAATGTGCAGAATATGCATTTAAATTGCAAACGAATCTACCCATGACCAATAAAACATGTTGTAATACCGCCAAAAAAAACACGCTCATGATCAGCCAAAAATACATGATCAATTCAGCTTATCAATAAAAAAACACAGAATATGCAGAAAAATGCGATATCGTCATCCGCAGAACCAAGAACACCTCGTTTACTCACATATAAGATGTATGTACATGTACATATATGTAATATTTACAGCGCATATATATATATGTGTGTGTATAATGCCGTTTTCGGAGGTTACCATCCTGTCTAATCAGCATTTACATTATCGTGGAGAATACGGTGGGAAAATCCCCGACGCGCATTCTAACCCTATTTATTCAGTCCTGAAACTCCTAAAACTGTAAAATTCTTGGCGAATTTTCGACCGTCCCGTGTCTTCCATGTACTGCAAACATGCAGAATTTGCATGTAAATTGCAAAAGAATCTACCCATGACCAATAAAACATGTCACAGTATGCAGAGCAAATGCAAAATCGTATTCTGAATATGTAGAATATGCAGGTATTTGCAAAAATCCTTCTCATGATCAGCAAAAAAATCCATGATTACTCAAAATGACAGAATATGCAAAAAAAAATGCTATCGTCATCCGCCGATACAAGAACACCTCGTTTACTCACATATAAGATGTATGTACATGTACATATATGTAATATTTACAGCGCATATATATATGTGTGTATAATGCCGTTTTCGGAGGTTACCATTCTGCTTCATCAACATTTCATTATCGTGGGAAATACCGTGGGAAAATCCCCGACGAGCATTCTAAGCCTATTTATTTAGTCCTGAAACCTTTAAAACTCCAAAATTATTGACGCATTTTCGGCCGTCCCGTGTCTTCCATGGTACTGCAAATTTTCAGAATATGCATGTAAATTGCAAACAAATCTTGCCATGAACAATAGGCATTGTCATGATATGCAGAAAAATGCAACATCGTATTGTTAATTTAAATATGCAGAATATACAGGTATTTGCCAAAAAACATGCTCATGATCACGAAAAAGACATGATCAATAAAACATGACAGAATATTGGAAAAATGCGATATCGTCTGTGTATAATGCCGTTTTTGGAGGTTACCGTCCTGTTTAATCAACATTTCCCTATCGTGGGAAATACCGTTGGAAAATCCCCGGCGGGCATTCTAAGCCTATTTATTTAGTCCTGAAACTCCTAAAACTGTAAAATTCTTGACGAATTTTCGACCGTCCCGTGTCTTCCATGTACTGCAAACATGCAGAATTTGCATGTAAATTGCAAAAGAATCTACCCATGACCAATAAAACATGTCACAGTACGCAGAACAAATGCAAAATCGTATTCTGAATATGTAGAATATGCAGGTATTTGCAAAAATCATTCTCATGTTCAGCAAAAAAAAGATCAACAAAAATGACAGAATACGCAGAACAAATGCTATCCTCATCCGCCGATCCAAGAACACGTCGTTTACTCACATCTAGATTTCATTTATAATTTATATATTTAAAATCTATATAGAATTCAGAAGTTTTGGGGGCATATGCTGAGGCATTCTAACCCTACAAAAAACAAGGTTTGGTGGCCCCGGCAAACAAAGCTTTTGGTCGGTTTTGGACTACGGTTTTTTTACGGGTTTTGATGAGTTTTTACAGGTTTTCCACGGTTTTCTACGGGTTGTGGCGAAGCTGCTTCATCAAAAACCTGGTTTTGTTAGCTAAAACCTGTTTTTTCGCAGAAACTACCTCAAAACCAGGTTTTGATACCTCGACCCGCTTTTTTCATGGATTTGGTTGGTGTAGGATATAAATAAATTATATATATATATATACATATACATTTTTAACATCAATATATAGAATTCAGATGTTCGGAGGCATTCTAACCTACAAAAAATAAAGGTTTGGTGGCCGCGGCACAACAGGTAGGCAAATTTGACCAAACACTTTTTGAACAAAATATATCCACATTTACAAGCATAATACGGACTGAAAGGTAGAATTTGGCTAGCTTTTTTCAGACAATTATGGTGTGGCATTCTAACATTCAATAGTTTTTTTTGGTGGCCCTGGCAGCATTCAAACTTTCAGTCTTGTGGTATAGTTGACTAGTTGCATTTCCTCAATCCTGAAGCACCATGCGGGTCAGGCATGCACCCCGCAATCTGGCATATGGTTATCCAGCTGCCACTGCTACTTCGTTTATGCATGGCCCTCGGGCGTTTGGAGCGGGCTGCTTTTTTTAATGTCCCACGCCCCTTTGAAATCCCGGAGCCGCCCAGCGTCTATGCGTTCATATTTTTTCGCGCGCGGGATCTCAAAAGATGCGTCAGGGCACGTGTCAGCATATTATATGTTAGGGTGGGTGAAACCCACACGCCCATGCCCATGTCTTGGAATTTCTTGAGCCGGTGCATCCACGGAACCACCAACATTCAAAGGGCTCACAGCTTCGTAGTGGACATTTTGGTTGCGGGAGATGGCTGCGGCGGCCATGCATATTGCAACATAAGTTTGATGAGCCACACGGCAGCCTTCAGCCACCTTGGCCTATTTTCGAACCTAAGACAGGACTCATTTGTCCAAGTGCAGTGGGGCTCACAATATGCCACACCAACGAACATGTCGTTGAGATCACCCTGGATGAGGTGTTGCTGGATGACCAACGCACGCGCCTGGCAGAGGCGCTTACAGAACCAAATCTTGCACAGGGGACGACTTTGGGGATCACGTTAGCTATAGGCTTGGGCTCAAACATGCGCCGCGTCTAGTTTTGACACAGTCCAAGATTTGAAGTATACTACTTGGACGTGGGCCATGGATAGTGGATGTTGGATGGTTTATGAAGTGCAGAAAGCAGCGCTTGGAACATTGGTTTCAAGTTTCCTGCCTTTGTTGGACTGATAGGGCAGAAGCCCAAACGCTTTCAGATTGGTGTAACCGTTCGGATAGGCGCGCCTTGACTCTGACCTGACGCACCTGGTGCTGCACGTCCCACATGCGCAACATCCTGTGGCATTGAGGTAGCTCGCATGGGTTCTCAAGGTGGTGTGGGCCCTTTCGGGATGCAGAAGGCATCGCAATACTTGGGCATGTTCCGGATGTCTGACAGTCAAAGACTGTCACCACCGGACCCTGCCAGGCTTTCTCCTTCTTTCATGGAAGGAAGTTTAGAAGTCAAACTTCCGAAAATATGGACAAATGGAAAAGCCGAGGTGGGAAGAGTCAGAGAAGAGAGAGTCAGAAGAAAGAAGATCAGACAAGACAAAGAGTCAGACGAAAGAAGGTACAGGCGCGAAAAGCGATTGTTTTGTGGCTCCAAGCAATGGCCCCAGCGCACAAGTCCGCGTCATTCCGCACCACCGGCCAAGGAGGTGACAGGTGACAACATGTCAACCTGCTTGGTGCAGGAGCACGTAGCAAGACATGAAACGGAACAGATGTATGATCAAACAAAGCACAGCGGACACAGGCACAGCGACGTGGAACCAGGCGATGCAAGTGCTTCTTCCCACGTTGGGTCAAAGTCGGCCTCCCAAGCGACGCGGTTGAGAGCAGGGCGGGACATTCGGCAATCGCAAGGACGCGAACTGACCGGCCCGTGCCTCCATGTGTGCCCAGCAAGGCGCGTTAGCCCATCGCCCTTGCTGCCAGGCTTGGTTACCAAGCATCGGCTCCAAGCGCACAAGTCCGCGTCATTCCGCACCACCGGCCAAGGAGGTGACAGGTGACAATATGTCAACCTGCTTGGTACAGGAGCACGTAGCAAGACATGAAACGGAACAGACGCGTGATCAAACAAAGCACAGCGGACACAGCGCAGCGACGTGGAACCAGGCGATGCAAGCGCTTCTTAAATAATCCCGTTTTTTATGACCAGCTATGTAGTGTTGAATTAACACCTAGTTAGCGAACTAGTTATAGCATATTATAGCCCTTGCTAACTCTTTTTTTGGTATTGTTTTTTCGGAGAAAAAAGGACAATCCTGGCTCAGCAAACATGAATCCTGGACCATGCAAAATGTAGAACCACTTGTATTTTTTGGGCAATGGTAGAATATGTTTTTTAAAAAATAAGCTTCGGTGGTATCCCTAACAGCCGCAACGTTTTTTTTTTAAACAAAACTTTCTGAAGCGTGCTGCCAAGCCAAGCGCTGGAAACACCTCAGCTGGGTTTCTGTGAGTTAAATACGCAAATCCTGTTGAACTTGACCCGGCTCTGCACCGCAGCTTCCCAGACCTTCTCCGAAACCTTCTCCGGAACCCTGTTGAACCTGGCATTGCAAAGCCTCCCAGACCTCCTCCGGAACCTGACCTGGCTGCAAGCCTCCCACCTTCTGCGGAATCTTCTCCAGAACCCTCTTGCCCTGACCACCAAATCCTCCCGGAATCTTCTCCGGAACCTTCTCCAGAACCCTGTTGAACTTGACCTGCCTCTGCACCAGAGCCTCCCAGACCTTCTCCGGAACCTTCTCCGAAACCATGTTGAACCTGACCTGCCTCTGCACCAAAGCCTCCCAGACCTTCTCCGGAACCTTTTCCGGAACCCTGTTGATCTGAACCTGACGTGGCTCGGCACCGAAGCCTTCCAGACCTTCTCCCGAACCTTCTTCGGAACCCTGTTGAACCTGACCTGGCTCGCACCGAAGCCTCCCTGAACCGTCTCCAGAACCTCCCCGGAACCTTTTCCGGAACCCCGTTGAACGTGACCTGACTGCACCAAAGCTTCCGAGACCTTCTTCGGAACCTTCGGAACCTTCTCCGGAACCTCGTTGAACCTGACCCGCCTCCTGCACCAGTGCACACCGAAGCTATTCTGGGCTGAAGACCCCATTGGGGAAAATCGGAATGCTTAAAAATATCAGAACAAAGCAGAAAAACCACATGGTAGCTCTTTGTTTTTTTTGGTGTTGGCTTTTATTTGTCCATCCTTTTGGACAAGGACACACAATGCACAATGCAATGGAAAGCAACACAATGGCATGTAAGGCTTTGGGCTGCACGGTATAATGCCACAAAGGCTGCATTGCCTGTAATGCCGTGGATAAGCAACGCAATCCCAAAAGGCTGTAAAAAGGAACATATTCAATGCCTGCAAAAATGGCACCAAGCAGCTTCTCAGGCGTCCAGCGTCCAGAGCCACGGCGTCCAGCGTCCAGACCCACGGCGTCCAGCGATGTCCAGCGTCCAGAGCCGCGGCGTCCAGTCCAGAGCCGCGGCGTCCAGCGTCCAGAGCCGCGGCGTCCAGCGCCCAGAGCCACGGCATCCAGCGCCGCGGCGTCCAGCGTCCAGAGCCGCGGCGTCCAGCGTCCAGAGCCGCGGCGTCCAGCCTCCGACCAGAGCCGCGGCGTCCAGCGTCCAGAGCCGCCGCGTCCAGCGTCCAGAGCCACAGCGTCCAGCGTCCAGAGCCACGGCGTCCAGCGTCCAGCGCCGCGGCTTCCAGCGTCCAGACCCACGGCGTCCAGCATAGAGCCGCGGCGTCCAGCGTCCAGCGTCCAGACCGCGGCGTCCAGCGTCCAGACAGCGTCCAGAGCCGCGGCGTCCAGCGTCCAGCGAAGCGGCGTCCAGCGTCCAATGCCGCGGCATCCAGCGCCACGGCATCCAGCGTCCAGCGCCGCGGCGACCAGCGTCCAGAGCCGCGGCGTCCAGCGTCCAGAACCGCGGCGACCAGCGTCCAGAGCCGCGGCGTCCAGCGTC
>CAMXCT020004712.1:0-31002 GCA_947184155.2 Cladocopium goreaui
CTATCTATCCTATCTATCCTATCTATCCTATCTATCCTATCTATCCTATCTATCTTATCTATCCTATCTATCCTATCTATCCTATCTATCCTATCTATCCTATCTATCCTATCTATCCTATCTATCCTATCTATCCTATCTATCCTATCTAGCCTATCTATCCTATCCATCCTATCTATCCTATCTATCCTATCCATCCTATCTATCCTATCTATCCTATCTATCCTATCTATCCTATCTATCCTATCTATCCTATCTATCCTATCTATCCTATCTATCCTATCTATCTATCTATCTACCTTATCTATCCTATCTATCCTATCTATCCTATCTATCCTATCTATCCTATCTATCCTATCTATCCTATCTATCCTATCTATCCTATCTATCTTATCTATCTTATCTATCTTATCTATCTTATCTATACGTTTCGCACAGCATAGTATAGAGGGTGGCATTGTGACAGAGCATGTAGAGACAGAAACTCTGTCCCTTGTCTTCCACCGAGGTGCCAACTACTGGCTAGCTCACCTAAGTGGTGACTGCAACATTTGAATTTACAAGTGCATTGCTAGCAGTGATTGCGAGACTTGCCAAACCTTTGGCTCAAGTCAACCAGTGTGCGCGGCTTGCTGATTCTGCATTTCGCGGTTATCAGCCGCATTGCTCTGTCGCTTTGTGCTGCTGGCGTTGCAAGGGTGTGCTCCTTCATCGTTGCTTCTGGCACTTTACTTCTGTTTCTTTGATCTTCCTTGACATCGTCCGCTGCTCTGCGCTTCTTTCTAGGAAGGTTTGGCTGCATCTTGTATGCCTAGCGTTGACCCACCTCCCCCACCGAAAGAAAAGTTCAGAGGGGAAAGGGGGGGTAGACGTGTCAAGAAGCAAAAGGCCCTCCAGAAGAAAGTTGAGGAAGGAAAGTACGTCCCCAAGGTGTTCAATCCCAAACTAAAAGTTCCCGGTGGTGTTGATTCCAAAAGACAGCTGTGTTGTGATTCGGTTGAGGCTGTTGAAGTTGTTTCTGGTAGTGGTTCTTCTTCGGATAAGCCAAAGATTGTTTCTACCTTTTTGCCAGACAATTCTGTTTACTCAAAATCCCTTCCACCGAAAGCTGAGCCCAGTCCAAGCGGTGAACTGCGCCCGCCACAAGTTCCCTCGAAAAAGGAAATTGGCATTTCACAAGGGTTGAATCTTTCCAGAGCTTCTTCTGCTGTTGTGCTTGGGGAAGCTGCAGAAATCAAGGGTGTTCCGAAGGGTACCACAACAGTTGCCAGGGTCGCAAAGAGATCGTTTTCTGTTTCTAACACTCCAGAACTGTGGTCTAGGGAATCTGGTCCTGCACCTGTGCCTTCTAGGTTGGCCCCTTCTCCCAACTCTTCAGTAAGTTTAGGAACACTTTTGAGGGCTGTTCCCGTTGAAAGGGTTGAACTCAGGGTTTGTTTGGATTTTCACCGGGTATTGGACGTAGAAACCCCAAACTCCCGAGTACTTGGTGGAATAAGAGATTGTCATCGCCGCGAGATTGAGAGCTTCTTGAAGCAAAGTTCGACTCATAAAATTGGGGTCTGTAGCTTCATAGGGCGACACGGACGTAAGTCTCGTGAGCATCGACAGCAAGTGTTGCAAGCTGTCCTTCATCTCAATAGGCAGTTGATTGCTAGTGGCGTTCCAGAAGCACAGCAGGTTCAATTGACCATCACAGACGATTGCTTGAAACGGTTGCTTTCTCCAGACATTGTGTCCTCTCATTTAGACGACAAACTGGAAATCCTTGAGGGTTGTATTGATCGTGGGTTGCACGCATATTTGTTCACCAACCGTGGTGGGTTTCGCCGTGTCCCTGACGCAGCATCAGTTGCACAGTATCTTGGAGAAATTCAGCGACTTGTGACCCCGAAGGTGTACGCGCGACCGTTCTTTGGGATTCCAACTGCCGACTCCACCTTTTGATTGGTTGATCCTCGTCAGTAATGAGTGGAGGGTCGTCTTCATTGAACTTGTCTGCATCCTCCGGTATGGATGTAGCCATGGGAGCACCAGGGAGAGCCATGAATTCATTGTCAGGTTCTCGATCTTCATCGGTTAGATCAGTTGGGACACCACGAAAGGGAATTGTGAAGGATAGGAGGTCCGCGTCAGCGCGCGCGCTAAGCGATCGTTCCGCGAGTGTTCTGTCTAAGGTTCATGGCAATAGGTTTCAAGGGTCTAGCAACCAACAGTCAGATGAAGAATTAAACGCAGACGCACAGCAGACTGGAGCAAAATATCAGCAGTTGAACCAAGTGTATATTGCACCATCTCCCAATGCAGAAATCATCAATCAAGCTGCAGCAGCAGTCGTTGAAGCACAGCAGAGAGAGAGTTCAATGCGCACCGAGGCAGAAAGGGTTGTTTTGACCACTCAGGCCCAGGCTGCGCAGAGGGAAAGTTCTCTGAGATCTGAGGCTGAAAGGGTTGACGACTCAGGCAGAGGCCGAAAGGGCGCTCCTAACTACTCAGGCACAAGCTGCTCAGAGGGAGAGTTCCCTCCGTTCTGAGGCAGAGAGAGCTGTTTTGACGACTCAGGCACAGGCCACTGAGGCCGTGGCATCCATGCGACTTAAATTTGAATCGCGGGAGAAGGGTTTGTTGGATGAAATTTATCGCTTGCGTTCACTTGTTGCTGGTGGTATTGACATTCGAGACCAAATGAGCCCCAATGGCACGGATTTGAACAACAAAATTGACCAGTTAATTCAGCGTATGACTTCCTTTGAGTCCCAGATGTTAGAAAGAATGACCACCTTTGAGAAGTCCCAGGCAGAGAGTGTTAGCGCTTGAAACCTGGGAAATTAATGAACACGTTCCCGAACATGACACTGATGAGGAGCTGGTTCCTGGTTTCGAGGCCACCTCTCAACCTGTCTCTCCAGCCAGAGTCCAACGACCACCTGTCCAGCCTAGGGTCGATCAGGATTCAGGCAATGAGCAGGATGCTTCTGTTACCACTTTGGAAGACGCTTGCCTTAGATGGAGGGACGTGTCGTCCATTCGAATGCCGGCACTGCCGGAATCGGCTAGCGCCCTCAGGACTTGGAAGAACGCGTTTCTTCCCACGTTGATCGCTTTGGATAGTTCTGGGGAGGGGCATTTATATCAGTGGTTGATGGTTGCTTTCAATGCTAAAACACCTGCTGAGATTCAACACCTTCGTCATGAGAGTGAAGGTTTCCCACGGTTTGACAGGGTTTTGTGTTCATGTTTCACACGTGATTCTTGTTTAAAGGGGCATTTTGGTATTAGGATTCAAGCACACTTAGAAATGATGTCAAATGGAATCAGTCTTCGAGGGCGGCCCTTGTTGAACCTCGTCATTCGAGAGTTTGATTTGGATTCTGCTCTCGGAAGTGTTGTGTCCTCTGTAGAGCTGTTCCAACTCCAAGCACCAGAATCAGACCTCCAATCTTTGGTTGCTTTCAGGGATAAGGTTCAGTTTATCATGGGGCAGCTTCCAATCAATGAAAGGCCTGGGGATAATCTTTTGGCAAAATTTTTGTACGAAAGATTGAAAAAGGTCCGACCTTTGCAGTTGACTATTGATCACATCCGTGAGTCAAAACTGGTAGTGTGGAAAGAACATATGACTATTTGTGGACACGCTTGCAAAGGGTTATAACTGAATCCCAACATGAAAAGAATTTGGCATCGATTCAAGAAGGTTTGAAAAAGGGACCCAAGAAATTTGGTTTGCCTGGGAGCCCCTCTCCAGACCAGCCTCTTGCAAAGATGGGGGGCAAGGGAAAGGGAGGTTCTCCTTCAGGTGACGCTCAGAAAGGGAAATCCAAAGGAAAGGAAAAGGGGGGAAGAACCAAGCCAAATCAAAAGGTAACTCCCAAAACTCGGATTCAAGAAAACAAGATGAAAAAGGGAAAATCAAATGAGAAATCTGGTCACCCGACCTCATCCAAGGAAGGTGTTTGCATATTCTTCCCGAAAGGGTTGTGTAGGAGAGGAGCCGACTGTCCATACAAGCATCAGGGTTCACCGTCATCAGGATCAACAGGATCTGCCACTGCTCCAAAAGCAAAGGCTACATCAGCTGCAACAGCTGCACCCAAAGCGCAGCCTTCAAAGGCTGCCATGGTGGCAATGGTTGTCCTTGGCACAGCGGCAGGAGTTTCTAGCACGCATGTGCCCGAGTCCCGCAACTTTGAAGTTGAGTGGGTGCTCGATTCTGGGGCTGGCGAAGATCTTGCATCGCTCCGTGCCTTCTGCAATCAGGGGGTTCCGGAGGATTGGGTCAAGGGTTTTGAAACGGTATCCAATGTCCCACTGACATTTGAAACTGGCGGTGGCCCAAAGGCTGCCACCAACACTATTGGGGTTTCAGGGGACAAGGCGGGAGAAGGCTTGACTTATATGTTGAAATCTTGTCCATATGTGAAAAGTCTTGGAAAGTTGGTTGAAAAAGGGTTTAGTTTCTTTTGGGGTCCTTCTCACGCACCCACTTTAGTCCCACCTGAAGTTCCTTTTGAAGTGTCTTGTGATTCTTCACTTTGTCACCAAGCTGACCGTGTAGATCATTGTGTACCTGTGTTCAAAGAAACAATTTCTTTTACACACGGCATGCCCGCTGTCCATTCCCATGATGTTCTTGAAGAAAGCTTACCTGCGCCATGCGCAGGAGCGCCTCCGGTTGATGATGTTTTTGAAGGGCATGTGTCTCCTGAACCAATGATCGCCATGTCTGATGAGTCTGCATTAGCGCACCCATTTTCAGAGGGCCCACATGGAAATGAGCTGCGTGAATCCAAAGATTCTAATGTGAGACCTTCACAACCAGAGATTCTAAGCGAAGAGCCCAAGGCTTTAGCTAGGCAACCCAAGATTCCAGTTGATCACTTGTTGACACACCAACCTGCACACCCTGCCTGTGATGTTTGTCGCCAGGCCAAGTTGAGAGCCCACGCCCATAGGCGCTTTAAGAACCAGGCTGAAGCCCAACGGATTGCGCAGGCCATCGAGGCTCCAAAAGCCTTCCTGCAGGCGATTGCCATTGACCACTTGGAGTCTACCGAAGAGGGATCCAATGGTGAGCTCTACGCTTTGATCTGCGTGGACCTTTATTCAAGTGCCTTGTTTGCGTATCCAGCGTCATCTAAATCCCAAACAGCAGTTGAGCGAGCTTTGGTCCATTTCGCAAGGGGGGAGAAACCCATTGTTCACACGGACCGGTATCCTTCCTTGCGTGCGGCTCTAAAACATTTGAATTTCCCCATTGAACCTTCAATACCAAACGATGTATTGCACAACTCATCCGCTGAAGCGGGAATTCGAATCGTTAGGCAGGGCACTCGCACCCTTTTGTTACAGAGTGGGTTGCCAATTTCTGCATGGCCACGAACAATGCAGACATTTGCCTTTCAGTATGATTGCACCACTGCTCCGAACTTGGAACGCGGGGGGATCCGTGAATTGTCCCACCAAATGGTTCAAGAATTGACTTCAGAGGGGGTTGGTGTTGTGGATTCTGCTGATGCACCTGCTGGCGCCGATGAGGATGCCGTAGGCGGCAACCTACTAACTTGGGAAAGTAAACTTCATTTGGCCTTGGCCTATCAGCCCGAAATTCGAATGGTTCCTTTTGGTGCATGCGTTTGGTACCGTGATCCCACGCGCCCCAAATCTTTCAAGCCAAATGGAATCCCCGCCGTTTATGTTGGCCCTGAGGTCCTCCCAGGCCTTCGCTGTAAGGATGTTCACATTTTGTATGATCTGGCCGAACTTACTGGTAGTGGTAGGTTTAAGACCATCATCGCCAAGGATTTTGTTTTGCCCACAAGAATGGTTGTTTCCCCTCACCCATGTTCCCATGTTGAAACCCATCACACCCGACCTGTCTCAGCCTCCAGCTCCAGATGACGTAGAGGACGAAGATCCCACTGCGGGCCCCCGGAACCGGTCCATAACCAAACGCCGAATCATTCACTATGGTCCCACGGAATTCTGTGATGGATGTTTGCGGGGTACTTACTCACATTCTCTTGATTGTAGAGGCCGCTTCAACAAACTTCTGAATGAATCTGAACCTCTCGCTGAGCAGCCTGGGGGGGGGACAGTTGATGGGGACGGGAATTGCGAGGGCAGAGACATTGAAATTGACAGGGATCAACAATTTGGTGAGCAAATCATGTTTGACATTCGTGATGAACTTCGGAATCTCCTTGAAGAGGACTTAGTGCCAGTGTGCCCACCTAGATCGGATGTCTCAGAAAGTTCGGGTCCAGCTCCCACAACCCCACTGGATGATAATGATGATGATGATGATGTTGTGAGTGTTCTTAGTTCCGCGGAATCTGGGTTCATTGATGACATGGACGAGATTGGTGAATTGCAGCCAGTCCCGGGGGGTGTGGCCGTCACAAAAAGTAAGCGAAAGAACGTAGGACTTTTTATCGAATTTGGTTGTCAAGAAGGTTCACCCATCTCCAAAGTTGCCAATGTGTTGGACATTTCGTATCTCGGGGTAACAAGGAATTTGTTGGATGTTGAAAATGATGAGTATTTCCAACAACTCTTACTTTGGGTCCAAGACGAAATACAAGTAGGAGAAGGTCCTGTTCACCTTTGGGGTTCTTTGTCATCAACAGCTTGGTTACCGTGGAACAGAATGGCAATGCACAAGTATGGTGAAAGCCATGAAAAGAAATTGGAAACCCATAGGACTCATTCCTTAGGCATGATTGAAAGGTTTGAGCAAGTGGCTGAATTGGTGAAGCTTTCCAAAGGGGGTTCGGTCTCTTTTGCATGGAGCAGGGATTCAGAGGGCTGGACTGAGCCACGTGTGATCTCAGTCATTGAGAGATTGCAGCTCCAACCTGTCCTTGTTGACGGCTGTGCCTTTGGCCCACGCGTTAAAGGGAAATTCCCCCAAACACCATGGTTGATTCAGACAGATAGCCCACGGCTTTTGAAGGAGTTCTCAACCAAGGTTTGTAGACATGAAAAGGGTTGCCATGATAGTCCTGAAGGTTCCCCCACCAAACCATCATTTATGTACAACATCACGATGGCCACAAGTATCTTGTCTACTTTGTTTCCTGGTGCTTTAGTGGATAAGATCCCTGCTATGCCTGTTTTGCCTTTCAAACTTGATCCCCATAGGGCTAGGCTACATGATTTTCACACTCAAGAACTTTGTGTCATGGGAGCTATCCACAAGCTCTTGACACGAGAAGAGATGAAAGCCGACCCCTTGGCCTTAAAAGCCATCTGGGAAGAAGGTCAAGGTGTACGGGAGAAGCAAGTCTGGGACGACACCTCAGTAATGGAAAAGGCCGACAGGCTTGCTCAGGCCCAAGAACAAAACAAGGTCATTCACATCGCTGATGTCATGCCCATTGCAAGTATCAAATTTTGGGAAACTCCATCAAAACGGAAATATAAAGGTAGGCTTGTTTTCCGAGGAGATCAGGTTCGCGATTCATGGGGTGGGGCTGCGCAATTTGGTGCCATGTTCAGCACACCCACCAACATTCAAGCTATAAATTTAGCCATCTACTACGGTCTCCTTGCGGGCAACGTGCTGCGAGCTGCCGATTGCACACGCGCATTTCTTCAGGCAATGCTCCTCATGGAGGAGGAGACATACGTAGTGCTCCCCCCTGAGTTGTGGCTCCCCTCTTGGGTTGGGAGGTTTCGGCAACCAACGGTGCTGCTCAAAAAGGCCTTGTATGGCCACCCCCTTGCTTCTGCTTGCTGGGATCTTCATTTGAGACAGGTGCTTTTGGGGGATTTGGGTCTGCTGCCAGTAGAGGGTCACCCTAGCGTGTTTTACTGTCCGCATTCGAAACTTTTAGTAGTAGTATATGTGGACGATGTTCTTGTTGCAGGACCAGAGCAGCATCAAGAACAATTCTGGAAGTCTTTAAAAAGCCACATCCAACTGGATGATGTCGAAGTCCTCAATCAGTTCATAGGGCGTAATCATGAATTGCATGACCATATGTGTGTGTTCAACATGGTAGACTACTGTCAGCAAGCCATTGACCTGTACGTTGAGGCTGCGGGGGGCCATGTGAATTTCAGAAAGGTTAGTACTCCGTATGTCAACGAGGGCATGTTGACGCAAGCTGACTATGAGGTTGAAGGATGATGATGATGATGTAGCACTAAACTCCGAAGAGTCTGGCAGGGTCACCATGAAGTAAAAGTGGCAAGCAAAATTGGAGCTCAAAGGAGCTCGCCGCGCAGGAGGAATCCTGCGGATCCGAGCTGAGCAGGTGCATTAGCAGCAGCGATCACAGGCGAGCAGACTGCGCGTCGCTGCGCACGCAGTCTGGCCTTGCGCTGCTCATAGTTCCCTCACCAGCGCCCCACGACGAGGTCTGTAGGGCCGAAACTCCCAACACTTCTCAGGCCGGTCGCAAGTGTTCTCACCAGGCGAATCAGGCTGGGTGATGGCTTGAAGGGAGCTTCGAAACATCTGACCCTCGGCCGAGGCAACCAAGGACACCTCGTAGGGGCTCTGATCTGCAGGCCGCGTGGCTGTAGTACGCAAGGTGATGTCACTGACCACGCTTTCAGCCCCACCATTGTTGATCACCTGCGCAATCCTTTCGAGGGCGGTCTTAGCTTCAGCTGGACATTGTAGCAGTGAATTAGTCAAGCCCTCACTGATTCCTTCAACCAATGCCTTGAGTCGGGCAGTGGTGCACGAGCAGCCATCCGGATGGCCCTTGCCGGGCACATTTTTTGCCTTCCATGCTGTGGCTGCTGCTTCGATCTTGTCATTGAGAATTTTAGGGACAAACAGGAAGATCACAAGGGAGCTTTTGAGCTTTTCGATGGAGATGTCATGGATGGTGAGGAGCTTCCCAACTGTGGCATCCCGGGACTGTCTGCTCCCGTTCGGCTGCCTGGGTCGCTTCGGCTGTCGGCCGGTTGACATGTCGCGACAGGTGAGTCCGCTGGTTTGAGGGTTACAAAATTGCTGCGCAAGGCACTGAGGACGCCCCGCGAAGGGGTTCCAATGCCTCAGTCTCTTCCCCCCAACCCGCCTCGCGCAGAGGTGCAATGGGCCAAGGGTCTGTAGGAGCACCCAAAGGAAAATCTCAGGTGAAAAGTTTATTGTATAGGTTACACTCAAGAAAGCAAAGGATAAAGAGGTGTACCGACAAAGACAGTAGATACTCTAGGGGACAGGAAGTTGGGAATGAGTTCCCCCTGGTTTGTTGGCCTTACTTCGGTGGATTTTTAATGCTCGTTCTGTCTCAAATCGAAGTTGACAACCGTGATGGTCACAAATCCACGGCCATTGGTCCCTTTCCTCGGCCGTGACCTTGCGCTGATTTTGTCCGGCGTAATAGGTTCTTTTCTCAGCGTTTCTCCGGACAGGTCGCGGCAAGTTGGGGTCAGCTGCCGGGGCCGCTCTCTGTCTCGGAGGTGCTACAGCAGGCTTTGGCTGGGCACGGCGGATGCGCTGGAGTTCAACTTTCCGCGCTTTGGCTTCAGGAGACGGTTGCCGCCGGCCCTGGGGACGTGACCATGGTCGGAGGCCTGGGTCAGGGCTAACATTCTTATGGGAATGGGATTGCAGTTGGTCTTCATAAATGGCTTGACGAAGTCTGTGGTTTAAAAGGGGGGTCCAAACCGCATTACGATCAGCTGCTTTATTTTCAATTTCGCTTTCACAAAAGCCATGCTGATGACATAGGTTGATCCAGACCTCTGGTAATGATCGGCGGTCTGCCGAGATCCGCCCCCCCGCCGCTGATGCCACCCGTTGAAACTCTCCTACATCCAAGGTTCCACGTGCAAACAACTTAGAATAGGTCCTGGGTTGGTCGGACTGCATTCGAGCGATGTGTCCGAGCCAGCGCATTTGTTCCTGTTCCATGGCGGCGGCAAGAGGGGGAATTCCTAGTTTGGCACGAAGATCATTATGGTTGATACCTTGTTCTTGCATACGAGATAGACGGGTTCGGCAAACGTAACGGATGGCAGTATTCATTACCGATTGCATTTTAGTCATATTACGCTGAGTGGTGGCTCGGCTCTTACATGAGTAGGCCAGGGGACTGTACATAAAGGTCATTAAGATTCGACCCCTTAATTTGTGGGACAATTTAGTGTTTTTTAAGGCAGGTCGGATCTTCGACCAACATTTTTGACCGCGAACTATATTTCGACGAACGGCTTGCTGCGGGGAGATTCCTCCACCTACCAGGCAGGTGTCAGTTTCAGTACCATATGTGTGGAGTTCCCTCTTACCAGCATGTTCCTCAGAGCCCCATTGCGCAACTGCGCTGGCAAAGCAGTCCATGCCCGAGGGGCCGAGGGCATCAGCGACATGTAGTTCCTGCCGGTCACCATGTAAGGTCGTGTCATCTGCGAAAATGGTTGTTTCAACCAGAGCACGGTGACATTGGCGGTCATCGTTCTTGCGTGTCCAGCTGGACTCTAAATTCATGCGGTCTTGCCATCGCCAAGGGATGCCACATACAAGACCTCGTCGTTGAGCGTTTTCTTTCCTTTTTTGGCTAGCAAAACGAACAACAGCACTGTATAATATATTCCAGGCCCATGGTGATGTGCCATCACCCTCACCAAAACCGCGTACAGGTTTGTACGGTGCACTCAAGGATGCTGCCGACAGGTCTGGCCCTGTCTTGATCTGATATTCACGGTAGCAGTGGAATCCTCTTAAAGCATTAGTGAAGGGGCCCCTAGGGTCAATGCCATGGTGTTGAAGTAGGTACCAGAATGGTTCTTTATTAGCCGTAGGATAAGCTTTTTTCAGGTCCATGAGTCCTGCCTCATAAACAACAGTGTTCCAACCAAAACTTTGCCAGGCACCTATTTCTTCATCCAATCGTCGGATCATGAATAAAGCATCGTCGGTGCCAAGGCCGCGTCTGAAACCAAAGCTGGATGGAAGGGGCAGGCTGGTGTTCTCGAACCAGGCTTGACCTCGGTGGTTTACAATTTTTGCAAGAATGCGCGGCAATGTCCATAACAGGACAACCCCTCTCCACTTGTCCATGGAGGTGAACGGCTCTTTTTGTTTCCACAGTGGGACCTGAAGTCCCGGTCCATCCATTTGCGAACTTTGCCATTGGTCTGCCGGGGTGTTCCAAAGGTCGCGGACAAACTTGCTAATTTGGTTCGCTAGGGCCGGGTCAGCAAACAGAGTTTTGACTACTACGGGTGGCAATCCATCGCCTCCACCTGCACCACTTCGCAGGCTGCGAACTGCACGGCGGATTTCTTCATCGGAGAGGTCATCATCAAGTCGGGCGGAGTGAGCCCGGTCAAGGTTACTTACAGGCAGAGTGTCAATAAACTGTTTAATTTCGTCCGTCAAGAACTCTGGCTTCCCGCTGATGGTCTCAAAGTGGTCCCTCCATTCGGCTGGACTAAATGGATTTTGGCGTGCTGTTGTTTTTGTTTTACCACGGTGTTGCAGCTCTTTGAGACTGTGGAAAAACTGGAAAGAGTCGGCCGCTTGGTGTTGGTGCTCGGCCAACTTACCTTCCCAGTATTCTTTTTCGAACTGGCGCTGCATTTGTCTCTGCTGTCTCTTTACTTCTCGGTGCCTATCTTGGAGATTAGTTAATTGGATTAGCAATTGGGCATTATCGGGGGAATCACTAAGCTGGCGCTGAATGTCATGTTTACAACTTCTAAGATGCCTACATTGGTTATTAAGGGGAGCAATAGCATCATGCGCTGCCTGGGATCGCAGCCATGGCGCTCGCCCAGAGCGTTTAGTTTCCCCACAAACATTTAGGGTGTGTTTAGAAGCTATTTCACGAAATTGGGTCAACGACACAGCTTGGTCAGTCCGTGCACATTCCTCCTGCATCTTAGTGATCAGTGTGGCCCTGGCCTCCTGAGCTGCAAGAGATGTGCCCCTCAAGGCCGTGAGATCAGGTCGAGCCACCCGCCTGGTAGGTCGTGGGCTGCGAGTCTGCTCCAGTCTGAACACATATTCTTTAGCGGAATGTTGAGTGTGCAATTCAAGAGTGTGTCGCAGGGTCATGCTTACCAACCTGGATAAATGCCTTCTGGGCAGGAGAATCCAATCAATCTCATAAAACTGTCGGTGAATGGAGGAATACCATGTGCATCTGTGTCGATTTCCCAGAGGTGCCCGAAAACTGTCGGCATGGACCCAGTCATCAAGGGACGAAATCTTATCAAAGGCATATTCATCCAACTGGTGTCGGCATGGTGGCCGGTATCGCCCCAGGAGTGGGCTTGCGTCGGCTTCATGGACATCTTCAAACACTTGGGCATTGAAGTCCCCACCAAGCACATGTGGGGTGTGTTCATGAAGTGTGGCAGTGAGCCTTGATTCCGGTCTGAATTGACATTCTCTGCGCGTGGCACATGCAATTTCATCCCAAAACGTGTCAAGTTCATCAACCGTCGAGGTAGAGACAGGAGCCCAAACTGCTGTGACAATCCATGAAGGAGGGCGTTGCCCGGCATCGCTTAGCGGGTCTCTGGGTAACACAAGGGATAACACACGTCCGGTGGGTGACCGGTATTTAGGGGCACGGTGTGTATGCCATGCGTGGCTCCAGTCAGGGTTGAGTAGGATTCCTACAGATCCTGTGTGGATCAACTCCCATCCCTCCCACTTCCAGTGTCGACAGTTTACCTGAGGATTCTGTCGAGCACCCCTGGCTGTTGGACAGCATTCGGATACTAGGGTTACCTCCCAGCCCCGGTGTGCTGCAAGACACACCAACTGTTCAAGTTTCTCAGGGTTGCTCTTTTCAAGATTAATATTGCCAATCCTAACATAGCCCGGCTGGGCAGGCACCTGAATATGTGGTAGCTGTTTCTGGTCCGCTGCCTGGTCTCGTGCAATCCTTTCTTCCCTCTGCATCCTGTTCCAAATCATTCTACGTTTCAAGTGTCGGTTCGTCTCTTGTTTCCTTTGCATCCTTGCTTGGTGGCGCTCTCGCCTCTTGCGATTGCGGTTGCTCTGTACAAAACTAGTCTCATGAGGATTCCCTTGAAGAACATCATGGAATGTATTACTACTGCTGGGAACTGGGCCACTGGAACGAAAGTGACGAATGCTGCTGAAGTCGGATAGGGACGCAGCACCCCCTACCCCATTGGAGAAAACATTTGAGTTGGGTTCATGTGGCACAGTGCTATGATGTGACATTGCAAACATTGCACTGCTGGCAGGTAAGTCGCGTGAAACATGTTGACCCCCTGCGCCTTTGCCGACCACCGCAGTCACTTCAGTAACTCAGTGATGGTCGTCCGCTGGATCGCCCACGAGGAGGACGTCGAACCCACGATGATCCAGCTGAGGTTGAAGGACAAATCTCACACAAGGCTTCCAGTGTCCTGATGAAGTTGCTATGGCTTTGCCGACTGGCTCGGCCGGATTTGGCATATTCCATCAGTTCATTAGCTACCCAGGTGACCCGTTGGAGCAAGAATTCAGACAAGCAGCTGTATCGTCTTGTTTCGTACCTCCACCCAAAAAGGGATTTGTGTCTGGTGTCAAAAGTTTTTGATGACCCTTCTCAATGTACTCTGGACCTCTTTGTAGATGCGGATCTAGGAGGCTGTCCTTTTAGCGCTAAATCTACATCCGGACTGTTCTTAGTTATCAGGGGACCAGAAGGCACATTTGCACCGATTGCATGGTCATCAAGAAGGCAGCAGCATGTCGCACGAAGCACCGCTGATGCGGAGCTCAACGCGCTTAGCGAGGGAGTCTATGAAGAGTTATCCCCAGCGTTGATGTTGCTTCAAACTTTGTTGGACGACAATATCCCCAGGGCCGTTGTGAGGGAAGATAATTCAGCGGTAGTCCAAGCGATAAGGAAAGGGTATTCCATCAAATTGCGCCATCTCGCTAGAACCCCCAAATTATCTTTAGCATCCTTGAATGAGGCTTGTACTACATGGTGTAAGCTGCAACAAACCCCCACATTGGAGCAATTGGGAGATATTTTCACCAAATCGCTCACCCCCGGTAAGTTTGACCCACAATCCATTGGACTTCAACAATGTTTGGAGCCTTGCCATGAACTGGAACCGTCACAAGCTTAGTTTTGTCGGGGCCCTACCAAGTGGCGACCTTACAAACGACAAGACAGGAAGAGACCTTGTAGCTAAAACGCGTTTCCTAATCACTGCGCGCGATACCAGCGCTTGCGCGGATCATATAGTGGCCGCAATGTGTGCACTTGCGCAAATCACCATGGAAACCCGTTACGTAGTAGTTTTGGTTCTTAAGGAACGAAAAGGTGTTTGCCTCGCGCTTGCGCGGACTCACCCACTGGCCTTAGGAGTTTTTACTTCTTACTTGGTGCTCTTCAAGCTCAAGCATCGCTCTGGCAGCGGCTGTCCTTTTACTGACTTTTGCAGCTACTGAGAGTTTTGCGTCTCACCATTTCTTTTTATCCACTTGCATGTGCAGTAATCTGCTGTGTTCTCCTTATTGGTAATTTTCGCCATCTTGCGATGCTGCCTACGCGGATCGGGCCGGGCGACCCGCATTGGCTGCAAAGTGGATCTTGTGGCATCAAATTACCAACGGGGGGACGTTTCGCACAGCATAGTATAGAGGGTGGCATTGTGACAGAGCATGTAGAGACAGAAACTCTGTCCCTTGTTTTCCACCGAGGTGCCAACTACTGGCTAGCTCACCTAAGTGGTGACTGCAACATTTGAATTTACAAGTGCATTGCTAGCAGTGATTGCGAGACTTGCCAAACCTTTGGCTCAAGTCAACCAGTGTGCGCGGCTTGCTGATTCTGCATTTCGCTCTATCTTATCTTTCTTATCTTTCTTATCTATCTTATCTATCTTATCTTTCTTATCTTTCTTATCTATCTTATCTATTTTATCTATCTTATCTATCTTATCTATCTTATCTATCTTATCTATCTAATCTAATCTAATCTAATCTAAACTATCTATCTATCTATCTATCTATCTACCTATCTATCTATCTATCTATCTAATGGTTATTGAATGTTTACACACTTATAATATACATATTCATACACACACACATAGATACACATATACGCAATTATACGCATATATATATATAGATATAGATATATATAGATATCTATATACATGCATGCATACATACTGTACATACTGTACATACATGCTTACATGCATCCATGCATCCATGCATGCATATATACATACATACATACATACATACATACATACATTCATACATCATACCTTCATACCTTCATACCTTCATACCTTCATACATTCATACATTCATACATTCATACATTCACATACACACATACGCACATACACACATACACACATACATATATATATATATACATATGTACATACACACATACACACATACACACATACATATATATATATATGATGCGTCCTACCTTAGGAAATTATTTTGAGGTGGGGGTTGGTTCCAAAATATTTTTAAAAAAAATAATTTCCATTTTTAACATAAATTTTATGTTAAAATCACCCGACAAGAGCCATAGCAAAATAATGTTTGCACCCGTACCTTGATGATGGTGCAAAATAATTTTCCACCTACAGAGGTTGAAGCACCTTGAAATAATTTTAAACAAACAACTTAAGGCACCTCAAAATAATTTCTCAGTTGAACTGGGGAAATTATTTCATATAGTTCCAACTGTATAAAATAATTACCAGACACCCATGATGAAAATTATTTCATGGGGTGGGGGTACTTGCAAACCACCTGCAAAATAATTTCAGCATATTACATCAAATTTCAACTACATATTTCAACATGTTCAGTCAGGATATTCTTTGAATCAATCTGCAGCCATTTCCAACTTCATTCAAGCCACATCCCGTCAATCCCAACACATCCCAGGGAAGTTGAGTTTTGCAAGGTTAGGTTTTTTTGGATTTCTGGGGTGGTCTAGTAGTTAACCACCCCCAAAATAATTTCTGGGGAGAGAGGAATCGATTCAGGTTTCTTTGCCCAAAAGCCGATGCTAAGTCGATGTTCTAAAAAATAATTAGTTCAGCCAGTAATTCATGGTAAATCTCAGGGTTTGTCTGTTCGAGGCAATTTGGATTTTGAACTACTCAATGGGAAGTTAATTTTGCCAGTTTAGGCTATTATTATTTCTGGGGTGGTTTAGTAGTTAACCACCCCCAAAATAATTTATGGGGTAGGAAGGGGTCGATTCAGATTTCTTTGTCCAAAAATCGATGGTCTAAATCATAGGTGGTTTAGTAGTTAACCACCCCCAAAATAATTGGGTTCTCATGGTTTGATTCTTTCAGACAGTTTGGGTCAATTTGGATCAGGTTTGGCATTTTTGACCTATTCCAGGGAAGTTGAGTTTTGCAAGGTTAGGTTATTTTGGATTTCTGGGGTGGTCTAGTAGTTAACCACCCCCAAAATAATTTTTGGGGAGAGAGGAATCGATTCAGGTTTCTTTGCCCAAAAGCCGATGCTAAGTCGATGTTCTAAAAAATAATTAGTTCAGCCAGTAATTCATGGTAAATCTCAGGGTTTGTCTGTTCGAGGCAATTTGGATTTTGAACTACTCAATGGGAAGTTAATTTTGCCAGTTTAGGCTATTATTATTTCTGGGGTGGTTTAGTAGTTAACCACCCCCAAAATAATTTATGGGGTAGGAAGGGGTCGATTCAGATGTCTTTGTCCAAAAATCGATGGTCTAAATCATAGGTGGTTTAGTAGCTAACCACCCCCAAAATAATTAGGTTCTCATGGTTTGATTCTTTCAGACAGTTTGGGTCAATTTGGATCAGGTTTGGCATTTTTGACCTATTCCAGGGAAGTTGAGTTTTGCAAGGTTAGGTTTTTTTGGATTTCTGGGGTGGTCTAGTAGTGAACCACCCCCAAAATAATTTTTCGGGAGAGAGGAATCGATTCAGGTTTCTTTGACCACAAGCCGATGCTAAGTCGATGTTCTAAAACATAATTAGTTCAGCAAGTAATTCATGGTAAATCTCAGGGTTTGTCTGTTCGAGGCAATTTGGATTTTGAACTACTCAATGGGAAGTTAATTTTGCCAGTTTAGGCTATTATTATTTCTGGGGTGGTTTAGTAGTTAACCACCCCCAAAATAATTTATGGGGTAGGAAGGGGTCGATTCAGATTTCTTTGTCCAAAAATCGATGGTCTAAATCATGAAATTCCGACAATGCTTGTCGGGTGCATTCGGGAGGATAGGTAGGGTGACCCCCCAAAATAATTTTGTGGGGATTTTTGCTATTTATTTTGAGGTGGTTCTACTTGTTTTTTCAATCATCCAAAACCATCTTAAACCACCTTGAAATAATTTCCAAAATTATTTTGAACTAAGGGAAGTGTTTTTGAGTAATAGTAGAACCCTACAAAATAATTTATTTGCAAATTTTCAGAAATTATTTTGAGGAGGTGGGTAGTGATAAAGGATATTATTTTGGGATGGTTAGAGTGTTTTGGAAAAAATATTTTGTAGTGGGTTATGTACTGAAGCACCTCAGAATAATTCTGAAAAATTATTTTGGGGGGTCACCCTAGTGATTTTACCCAGGGTAGCCCGCATTATATATGTATATATATGTACATACATACACACATACACACACACATATATTATATATATATGTACATACACAGATACATATATATATATATATATATACATATATATATATATATTTACATAGCATGCATATATTTGCAGTTGGGTGGGTATATAAACCGATTTCTACTTGGAGGTGCCCACTCATGGGTAACTGGATGAGGGTTTTTTACTTGTAAATTCACCGGGGTGTTTGGATGATGGTTCTGACGCACGGAGCCATGCCGCATCATGCCGCTGCTCTTATTTTGAACTTTTCGTACAGATGAGCCCCTCCATGGCTGGAACCCCGTGAAAGCCGCCATTTTCGATGAACACAACAAATATAACATGGCGGAATATATCAATATAAACATAATAACGGAACAGTCAGCCATACATGCGTATAAAAGACTAACTTTCCAGTGTTATGACTACCGGAGGGTTCTCTGAACCGCCGTTGGTTCTCGGCGGTGCATCTGTACTTGGTAACCTACATGGAGGTTGGAGACGGGTTCACCGGAGTTCGAGCACAGGCAGGTTCTTTCATACTTGTTGGCATCGTATTACATTATTGAGAGTATGAGTCAAAACCATGTTTTAGCTTTAGCTTTAGTGAGTTTAATGTATATCATGTGACACGTATGTTTCCCTTGCTGGCTTGCCAACTTGGAAATAAACAGTTTGATATGTATCGCATTGGGAACCTCTATATTTTTGACAGCACAATTTGAAAAAATTCTGAGTTTAAATCTTGACTGCCTTACCGACAAGTTGAAGTGTGCTAAAGTTTGTGCCTGTTTGAACCAGGCCTTCCGGTATGTTTTCCAAAATTAGGTTGCCTCAGTAATTCAACTCCGCATGATGGCGACTATACAGAACTGTCCAAAATTGTCCAAACCTTTTTGTGTCTAATTGTCGAATCGAAAAAAAAACTGATGAAGAAGATAGGCGAGTTGAATCTTTTGACTGGAACAACATGGAATCGCATTTTTCAAGAACACCTTACACAATGCCAGGAAGGAATTTTTACTGCCAAGATCTGCCAAGTGTTTTTGTCAGCTCCCAGTGGTGAAAATAAAGCAGAATGAAAATCTACAACCAGTGCTGTCAAGGTTCCAATCCCTTCCAGATATAGATTGCGCATAGGATGACCATTACTTGCGCAAACCACGAGGTACATTATGTACATTCCAGGTGAATGTATGGTTAATGGTCAGCATTAAATGGAGAGACATCTCATATCTATGTAACATATTTTGGTATGGTGCCTAGGTCTACATGGCTCCATCATGCCGAGAATCTTAGTGCATGGAATTTATTTGAGTCAGCAGCTACCTGCTGACATCAACCTGCCAAAGTGCCAGAAAAGTTGCCAAGACAAGCACCTCGGAAGGAGGTGCCACATATGCGGGAACTGCTGAGAGGACACCCTGAGATCGTCTGAGATCAAGTGTGAAACAAAAATCATGGTTTATGATGGTGTATGTACCTAAATAGGTATTCAATGGTATCGGTATTCATAGTTTACAAAGTTTGCTCCTAATTAACCCCAGTCTTTTTCCCTGTGCACTCAGCAAAGCTTTCTCGTCGACGTGTACAGTGCCACCGGCACCTCCGATTGGTAAAGCCCAGCGCCGTAAAGCCCAGCGCCGCCAAAAGTTTAGCATAGGCCTTGCCCATGGTTTTATATGGCAACCCGGGGCATTGTTGGATATTGTTGGGGGATGAACCGATGACATTTTTAAGTAGATGCTTCAAGAATGTTCAAGAGTATTACCCACCGCGGCCCAATGGTAGCACAAGTTTTGAAGAGGACGTATCAAAGTATCCAAACATATTTAAATGGTAAAGAATAAAGAGAGTGCTTAACCCCATTGCCTTAAGCAAGGTATATGTTAAAACTATATACTGTTACTATACAAATACTATAGCTTGGTGGTATGTCAAAGGTTTACCAGGGGCCACGATTTATTGGGTAAGTCCAAACACTTCCAAAAACTTGTGCATGTCTAACTTGAAATGATGAACTCAGATCCTATGGTTTCCTGTGAATCATCAGGAGGAGGACGTTGTGGAATCTCTGGAGGTCTCGGCTGTTGCCATAGGGGATTGGTGTTGGATGAGTTGCAGAGGGTTCCCCACTTGCCTTGGTGGTGCAAGGTTTTTTAGTTTTTTGTTGGCAGGAAAACGCAAGGTTTTTCATAGCAAAAAACAATCCACTGAGTCATGTAAGGATATTAATCTCAAGCGTGGCGGGTACCGGTTGGGACAACCAGTGTGGTCTCTCCTTCTTATGAAAAGATACTACAATCAGACTTTGTGTCAATAAGTTTTTTCAGTTTCCTCCCCTCTCGGAAGACAAATTATTTAATACATGGACACTGAGTGTTCAAGGAAATGTGTCTCCAAACTCACGGCTTGATTGTGTTTGTGAAAAGGTTGTGGGTTCTACTAATAGCCCCCTAAGATCCTAAGATGCTGGTAGTAACTGCCAACCTGACATGGTTGCCCATCAATGTTACGTGTTTGATTAGAAGATCATTGCAACATCCCATCCGCAATAAAATCTCACACAAGCCCACAAAAGTCCGATTAAATCCCATCAAACCCCACCAAAATCCCAATAATTCCCATGAAACTCCCCATGAAACCCCATCAACTCCCATTACTATCCCATATTGCCCCCAGCACAACTCGGGCGACCTGACGGCGATAGAGAGAGAGAGAGAGAGTTTCCATTTATATCCATTTATTACCATTGATGTCCATGAATTAAAATGCCTTTTAGATGCCATCAAGATTGTGAGTTTCCGCAAGATCATCGTGGCCACCTCTTCAAGCCAGGCATCTAGGAGACGCCTCCAAGCAGCACTGCAGCCTGCTGAAGGCCTCCTGCCCCTGGCTATGGTTTTATTTATATACTTTAATTGATACAACATATGGGGATTTCATCGGCAAAAGTGCCCATACTGTGCTCCAAGCACACTTCAGAACTGGTTCTTGAGGGGCCTGGGAGTCAAACATCGTTACCTCAGCTGGCATTTTTCCGTAGCACTGAGGTGTGGATTTAAGCGAATCAGTGGTTTTCATGGGATTCTGGCTGGTGATTTCACAGATTTTTCTGTGCAGGCCCGTCAGGAGATGAAACACCATCAAAGTATAAATCCAAGAATTTGATGGGCGGAGTGGGCATTCCAAATTCCAACCATTCTCCCGGAAGAACATTAATATATGGTGAATATTAACATGATTAGCATAAGAAAAACCAAGCATTATGCCATTGCGTCTAAGCCAAGCATAAATCATGGAGGACATACCAAGAACAAATGGGAAAAACGGGTCCCCAATGGATTGGTCCGCGGAGATCCATGGAGATTGCTTGGCCTTCAGGTGGTCAATGATCCATGCTTTGCTTCGGCACAACATGAGGATCCCCTCCAATTTGTAGAAAACGTATGCAGATCCATGGGGAAACTATGGGAAACTCATGGAAATGATGTCCAAATTGCCAAATGTATCCAAATGTGCATTTTTCCCCATCTGTGCTGAAACAGAACCGGTGGCGCCATGGCGCAGAAGGTTGCGATCACGGGCGCATTCAGCTATTCAGGCCGTACTATGCCGTACTAAATTGGGCGTGGTTGCTGGGAGGCGAATCAATCCAAGAATTGTTGGACACTTAGATATATTTGGGTAGAAACCATGGTAAGATCTCAGATACCCAGCAGAATATCCCCAAAAATTACTGAATCAATCCATTAAAATGGAGCAAAAGGAAGCTTAAGAGGAACCCCTCCATATTCCTTTGAATCCATGTATTTCTTTTGCTGAACCCACCGAGACGTCCATGGAGAGAGACACTTGTTTTGATATCCACTAAACATCAGCAAAAGCCTAGATGTGTTCCATTGTGTTCCCCTGTCCTTCCAGAAATCCAGTAGACAAAAACCACAAGGCTTCATGTATCCTCTCTTAACGTCTTTCCCAAATCAATGAAATATCCATGAAAATACGCCTCCGACTGCCCTCCATCAGGTTGACCATGTTGACCCAAATCCAAAAAGCAACCCATCAAATACCCATCCAATACCCTCTGGTAAACTAACAGTTTGCTATTGAAAATGGCCATTTATAGTGGATTTACCCATTAAAAATTGTGATGTTCCATAGTTATGTTAGTTTACCAGAGGGTAACACCATTCTCCGAGTGATCCTGGGATACCAGGCCGCTACCTGGCCAAATTGCTGTTGGACCAGGGGCACCACGTGGTGAATTTGTCAAGCCGCCAGGCGCCCATTGCCTCTGCCCCACTGAGCGCCTCCGATGTCCGACGTGCCGCAGAGGCATTATGCTATATGTTGGGATTATTTGTGATCATTCTGTGATCATTAGATGTCACGAGTCACTAGATGTATGGTTAATATGTGTATACTATATATATATATTATATATATGCAATTATATATGTGTATACTTAGTAGAAATATTACAAACCCATTACCCCCACTGTATAGTCTACTTATAGTTCACTCTATGTAGCTATGATTCCAACCATCCAAGTAGTTGTACAGCCCTCACAACTTCTATTTAATATCCCCATAAGCTAAATGCACAGCTTATTGGGGTAGTAGTCATGCTTATTTAAGGGTCATTACCGCTTAATGACGTATGGCTCAAGCGCTCAAGTAAAAAGAGCGTTTGCTGATTGTTGATGTTAGGGAGTTCAACTTGTTGGTTTTCTTGTTGTTCCCCCTTTTTCTCTGGTTATCAGCCGTATTGATTCTGCGTTTCGTTTTTGCTGGGAAAGTCTTGAACTCCCTAACAGGTAACTTAGGCCCCACGCATTTTCGTTCACTGTCTTTCGCGCTTCGCTGATTTCCTGTTTCACATTGTATGGTTCCAGAGGATCAGTCGGAAGGAGCTGCTCCTAACATTGAAACATGTTTTTTGGCTAATTGCGGGTCATCCTCTATAAGGCGTCCAGTCCTTTCCGCTGGATTTCTCCGACGAGCTGCGGTTGGGCAAAGCTTTGGAGGGCTGCGCCTGGACGTAACTCATGGGATTCAGCCAGGAAAATGATGAACAATGGAGGGTTTGACCTGCTTTAACCATCAAAGATGGGTGGCCTATGGATAACTTTCCGGTTGTTTAAGCATCGAGCATCAAACATCGTGATTTTCACAGTGTCAAAACATGGGAAGTAGACCATCAATGGGAACTGAACCATCACAAGCATGAGGGGTGAACTACCCTTTTTGGGAAGCACCATGGATCAACCGGGAGAATTGGGTCCGGTGGCTGAATTCAACCAGCTACCAGTTCGATTTTTGTTTCTGATTGTGGGGGGTTGGCCATAGTTTGATCCAGGTCAATTTTTCGGCAGATTATAGCCCGATTGGATGCGGGGGGCTACCCCAACAGCACAGGTTTCACTTCGTAGCGCGAGATTTGTGTTTTTCTAGGGTTCCTATGGGTTCCTCAATTTTCGACAGTCCATGTGTTTTAAAAGACATGGGACACCAACATTTGGTGGAAAGCGACCCCTTGTTGCAACACAGGACTAACAAATTCTGGGGCACGTTTGCATTTGGGGGCAAACAACATGTAATTGAGAACCACGCCATTTCCTTTCAGTCTTCCTTTCGATCAACCAGCAAAAATCACCAAATCTAACCCCCTTGGAATTTCCTCTAAAGAATAAGACAACCCGGGTTGTCAATTTCTGCTTGATTCTTTAGAGAATTAACTTTGCCTGTTTGCATGGGGTCGCGTTCTCTATGAAGGGCAGCCGGGTATGATTCTTTAGAGGACTATGTTGTGGAAGCATTTTTTGCAATTTTGGAACCCTAAAATGACCTTCTCAATTTTTCAAGTGCTGGCCAAAACATGGCTCAAAAGCCGCAACAAAACTGACACTAGACATGATGAGAGTAGCACAATTTTACATAGATTCATACAATAACTCCGTTCATCGTTTTGCCGGGCATAGCAAAATACAGACATTAAAATGTAGTAGGCATTTTGGTGGCCTTGTGTTTCCCTAATGGAATCAGCTCCAATTCTTTGATCCTTCATAGAATATTTCAATAAAAATGGAACAGAGGCATGATGTGGCATCCACTATAGGTCTGAATCAAGCGTCCTCAATGCCTGCTCTTTCTCCCTCAACTCATTCCGAGTGGACCGTTGGCCCAAAACAGTGCGATCAAACCACTCGTCCTGAGTGAGCTGATCCTTGAAAATGGCTGGGACGTAGTGATTCCGCTCACCTTCTTGAGCAAACTTGGCGTCGCAGCTGACTATGCACCAAGAATCAGGACTCTTGTATCCAAGTCGTCACCTTCTCTCCGTTCGATCTGGATGTTTTCAGGAAGAATCCCGCACAGATAATCTCTGGCACTGAGAACCTCCAAGGCCCGATCAGGCTGAGGATCAACTGCAATGGCTAAACTCTTGCCCTGCTTCACCGCAAAAAGAAAGGCATCTGCTACCCCTAGGAAGAAACCATCGTCATTCACCTTCTCCGAGTATTTCTCGATCATCCTCTCTGTGAAATCATTCGGAAATTCTCCTGGGCTACACATGGCCAAACAATGGCAAAAACATGTACAACACGCATTGAATCTTCTGGGCTCTTCTGAGTATCCTTTCTTGAGCTCTAAAGATCTCGAAAGAATCTAAATCTGATCGGTGCTGCCACCAGCTCTCCCTCTAAAGAATGTTTTTTTCCTCTCTTCCTCCTTGGTGATTCACTGGGTCTAGATTCTTTAGAGAAAATGCAGGGCCAATGAATCTAGTAACACTGGGGAATACAAAAGAAAGCGATAAAAAAGCATGGGTTTTGATGGGTCGACAGGCCTTAACCTCTAAAGAATCAGAACTGGCTCGGTCCCCTTCCAAATCTGTTAAAGCACCATCCCCCCAGGGAATTCCCAGGGAACCCCCAGTATTCCCAGGTATAGCACCAGTGGTCTTCAGAAGGCAGCTCAACAAACCCCTGTGTTGGGATCTGGGTCCTGATTCTTTAGAGAGGCTTCCCCTGAAAATATCCCAAACTTATCCAAAATGAACCAAAATAACATAGAACTATGTAAAACTACTGGGTTTTGATGGGTCGACAGGCCTTAACCTCTAAAGAATCAGAACTGGCTCGGTCCCCTTCCAAATTTGTTAAAGCACCATCCCCCCAGGGAATCCCCAGGGAACCCCCAGTATTCCCAGGTATAGCACCAGTGGTCTTCAGAAGGCAGCTCAACAAACCCCTGTGTTGGGATCTGGGTTCTGATTCTTTAGAGAGGCTTCCCCTGAAAATATCCCAAACTTATCCAAATGAACCAAAATAACATAGAACTATGTAAAACTACTGGGTTTTGATGGGTCGACAGGCCTTAACCTCTAAAGAATCAGAACTGGCTCGGTCCAACACCATCTCCCCAGGGAATCCCCAGGGAACCCCCAATATTCCCAGGTATAGCACCAGTGGTTTTCAGAAGGCAGCTCAACAAACCCCTGTGTTGGGATCTGGGTCCTGATTCTTTAGAGAGGCTTCCCCTGAAAATATCCCAAACTTATCCAAAATGAACCAAAATAACATAGAACTGTGTAAAACTACTGGGTTTTGATGGGTCGACAAGGCCTTAACCTCTAAAGAATCAGAACTGGCTCGGTCCAAATCTGTTAAAACACCATCTCCCCAGGGAATCCCCAGGGAACCCCAGTATTCCCAGGTATAGCACCAGTGGTCTTCAGAAGGCAGCTCAACAAACCCCTGTGTTGGGATCTGGGTCCTGATTCTTTAGAGAGGCTTCCCCTGAAAATATCCCAAACTTATCCAAAATGAACCAAAATAACATAGAACTATGTAAAACTACTGGTTTTGATGGGTCGACAGGCCTTAACCTCTAAAGAATCAGAACTGGCTCGGTCCAACACCATCTCCCCAGGGAATCCCCAGGGAACCCCCGATATTCCCAGGTATGGCACCAGTGGTTTTCAGAAGGCAGCTCAACAAACCCCTGTGTTGGGATCTGGGTCCTGATTCTTTAGAGAGGCTTCCCCTGAAAATATCCCAAACTTATCCAAAATGAACCAAAATGACATAGAACTGTGTAAAACTACTTGGTTTTGATGGGTCGACAGGCCTTAACCTCTAAAGAATCAGAACTGGCTCGGTCCAACACCATCTCCCCAGGGAATCCCCAGGGAACCTCCAATATTCCCAGGTATAGCACCAGTGGTTTTCAGAAGGCAGCTCAACAAACCCCTGTGTTGGGATCTGGGTTCTGGTTCTTTAGAGAGGTTTCCCCTGAAAATATCCCAAACTTATCCAAAATGAACCAAAATGACATAGAACTGTGTAAAACTACTGGGTTTTGATGGGTCAACAGGCCTTAACCTCTAAAGAATCAGAACTGGCTCGGTCCAACACCATCTCCCCAGGGAATCCCCAGGGAACCTCCAATATTCCCAGGTATAGCACCAGTGGTTTTCAGAAGGCAGCTTAACAAACCCCTGTGTTGGGATCTGGGTTCTGGTTCTTTAGAGAGGTTTCCCCTGAAAATATCCCAAACTTATCCAAAATGAACCAAAATAACATAGAACTATGTAAAACTACTGGGTTTTGATGGGTCGACAGGCCTTATATAACCTCTAAAGAATCAGAACTGCCAATGATCTTTAGATCAGACTGGGGAAATCTTGCGTTGCAAGAGTTATGAGTCCAACAACACAGAGAATATAGGGTTTGATGGAAAAAAATAAAAGAAACAAAAAAAACACAGAGCAACCAAAAAAAACAAAGTAGAAAACCAAAACCAAGGAAAAAACAAGAAACACAAAAAAAACTGCGGAAAATGCAGTTTTTTTTTGATTTTTGTGTTTTTTTTGTTTTTTTCTTGTTTTTTTTTGTTTCTTCTGGTGATTCTTCCTGTCGATTTGTTTTTTTGGTGATTCTGTTTTTTTTTAATTATTATTTTTTGCTAAAATCCACTTTCTCTGTTCTACACGGGGTCATAATGCAAGAGAGCGGCAAAAATTGAATTGAGATCAGCGAGCAGGAGCGGAGGTGTTTTGGTTTGCGCATTTTTTTTGGAATTGGGAGTGTTTAGGGCTAACAAACATTAGTAAACATATGTTGTAGGTAGACTTCCGAAGAACCACGCAAAGCTACAAAACATATGTGAAATTTCATACGGGTGAATGTCTACAACTCAAACCCGGGTGCTAATTCTTTAGGCTCATTTTTTGCCCTCTCGAGGGGTGCAACCGGGTATGATTCTTTAAGCCTCATGGGTTAGAGTGGCCAACTGGGTATGATTCTTTAAGCACTGTACCAGGTGCCTGTACAGAAGGGTTCCCATTCTTTAAAGATATTTTTTGGTGGCACAGGGCGTCCCTTTAAAGAATCTGAACACCCGGGTTAGGGACCGAATTCAAAGGGGGATCCAAATCTGATGGTTTTCGTGTTGCATTTTGAGGCTCCGTGCTTTGGTGTACTTACTGGATTCGCTTCCAGCGCGATGGAGACACCTTTGCGGCTGCCGCGCAGCGCTGTCAGAAATTGTTTCAACTGGCCAAAGAAGCTGGGGTGCGACGGATTGTGTATACTTCCCATACACATGCCACTGCGTCCCGTTTGAAACCAGGAATTATAAGAGGTCTGGGTATGACTGTAGCAGGTGGGACTGGGCCAGGGCCGTTGTTGTCATGTTGTCATGGCAAGTAGTTTTGTGTGACCGCCATGACAATTGTAATTATATAGTGCTACGGGCCCAATGTCAGGACTCTGATGTTTAAGCGGTGATGGTGTTGCTGTTGCTGTGACTGTTGCTGTTGCCGCCGCCGCCACCGTTGTTCGTTGTCGTCTGTTGTTGTTGCTGCTGTTGTTCTTGTTCTTGTTCTTCGTGCTGGTGATGATGATGGCAACGATGACGATGATGACGATGATGACGATGATGGCGATGATGACGATGATGGTGGTGGTGATGATGGTTGTGGTGATGGTGATGATGAAAAATATGATGATTGTGGTGGTGATGACGATGATGGTGATGATCATGATGATGGTGATGATGATGATGATGATGATGCATGACTGATGACTGATGACTGATGACTGATGACCGATGACGATGATGATGATGATGATTATGATGATGACGATGATGGTTGGAGTTTCCAGTCATTTAGCACCTCTTCCCGTTTGCTGGCCATAGTGGTGCCACGCTCAGATGGGTTCCGAGGTGGGTTCGCCTTTTCCCTACATTTCGGGCAAAGCTCGGGCGGTGGCCGCGCTGAGGGAATCAGGCCCCACCGGTCCGGCTAAAACGGTCAGCATATGAGGGCACAGTGATTAGCTGAGAAGATCGGGATTTGCCACAGTTAATTGGTGTTAAATCCTTAATTTTTTCCCTGGAACACCACCTAAAACTTTGACGCAGTATGGGGGCAATGGCTTCCAGGTGGGTTGCGTCCACACATGGAGGACCATACACGTTCTTGTGGTTCAGTCATCGCAACGATTTTTTTCTGAATTTAATTTCAATTTCGGAATTTCATTTAATTATTTATTTATTGATATATATATACATACATATGTGAGTAAAATCATTAAAACAATTCATATCAGTAAAACCAGCCAATGTTTCAATGTTTCTCAATGTTTAGGCAATCTGGGGTAGCCATTCCCGATAGGATTGGCCTGGCACATGCCTCAATGCTTCAGGTGTGTCCTATGCCGTAGCCCGGCCCTGTGGCATTTTCGGCGATTCCCCACGTGAGTCCATCCTGATGAACAACGCAGCATGGGTCCTGCGACGTTCGCTGCTGTTTCTCCTGGCGGGCGATGGGATGCAACGCTTTCAGCCCATCCATGTGAGTGGCTTGGCAGGCTTGGCGCCTTAAAAAACCGGGACACTTATCAGTAAGGTCCGGGGACGGTATTTTTTGATTCTAAATCTTGATAAATCACTGAATTGTCTAGAATCTAGAATTATTATTATCCAAAATCAACTAGGTTCAAGGATATTGAATAGTTTCAATCTCTATACAGGAATGGGCCCAGTTCTAATTTTGGTTTGTAAACCCATCTAACTTGAGATCTACCCCCCGAATCCCTCAGCCTAGTTATACACCAACTTAGTGAACTATTTTTTTGAAGGAAACCCCTTTCCAGATCCCCATCCTGCATCAAAAATATCCAATTAATTATACACACGCACACATATATATCACATATATATATACACACACATAGAATGAGATATCTAATGTGCATATTTATTTGTAGATCCAATATATATATATATATAGTTAAATAAAAATATGTATATACATCATCCTACACACATACAATGGGTCATCCCCAGGAGATATGGCGCAGCTGCTACTTGATCTGGGACGCCTGGGAGATGCCCGGCCTTGCAACGAGGAACGTGATGCCTGCGGTGCCTCGCCCCGATTTCTTCGTGGTTCAAACAGAGGGATGATCTGAATGACTGATATGTGTCAGATGGGCTCCACACATATGTTACAATAGCAATTTATATATATATACATAATGTGTGTGTATTATTATTGTTATTACTAGTGTTTCATGGCTATGTTCAATTGCCAGAGTGTAATCAACAATTCGGATTTAACCATCAACAGTGGGGAAAATTGAATTCAATGTAATGTAGTGGTTTCAACTATTTGGAAGACAATTTCCATTGATTAGATGGGTTATATATATATATATATTGTATATATTGTATAGATGTATATTCATATGTGTTTGCTCATCTCAGTTAGTTTTTGTGCATGATAAACCTAGCGGCAACGCCCAGGTATTTCACTGGGGTGAACTTACCCACAAAAACCGACTGGGATGAACCACCAATTGCAGCAACGATGGGAATTGAACGACATGTGTGTGGCTATGCCTGCTCACTGGCCATGTTCATGGTTAACGAGCAGATTGATGACGTTTAGGGGTGCCCTACATTCAGGCAAAACCCTTGTGTTGGAAAACCCATGAAAAAACATCACACATATAGGACACAGATCCAGGATTTACCAAGATAGGACAGTATCACCAGATCCAATTTGGATATGGTGGTGACATAGGAAAATTATCTTCCAGACCCCATTTTTGGCGTTCCGTTTCATCTTTTAAGTGGTGAAATAACTCGAACATCTGTTGGGTTCTTCCACAAACATCACCCTTGCGAAGAATGAGGGTTATCCTATGCAGCATTGAGCGTTCAAAAGCCCCTGTTGGTTGATGTTTGTATAGAGTCATAGTATCCAATACAGTGGGGATTAACACATTTCATTAGGGAAACCCCTCCATTCACCAACCAAGAAAATGGAATGACAGGTTGGGCAAACAAAAAAACCCAAATATTACTGGTGATATTCCCCTTACATTTCAGTTTATACCACACCTCCTTATCAATGCCCTCCGGTAATCAAACCCGGACTAGCAATTGACAATCCCACATTTAGTTCGATGATTTCCCCTGTAAAACCTCCATTTAGTTCGGAGATTTCCCAGCCAGCCACGTTTGATGACATGGGTAAGGGTGTGCAGTTTCTTCAATAAGTGGCTGATGAAACATATGGGGCCCCATATCCCAACTGATGGAGGTCAAAATCCCCAAGTTATACCCATAGAATTATATAACCCCTGGCGCCCAGCTTATTACCATATAGTCATATAGTGATTCCCATGAAAATTGCGTGAATATAGATTATATGTATATATATATAATATATATAATATATATATATAGTTCTTACATGTTCTTACTATAGTCATACCATGTTATACCTATGGTTCCCATACTTAAACCATGGTGATGCCCAGGTTACCATCATGAATTCACCCTGCCCTGACCGAGGTCCCGATGATCCCACAGCGCTGGAGCTCTTCCGGCATCTGGCCACGTCGGTGGGGGCCTGGAGCAGGGTCTCCGCGCCCGGGGTGCTCTCCACCAGGCGGAACGGAACGGTGATCCCTTGGTGGGTGATGAGTCACTACCTGGTTGGTGGTTTCAAACATGACTGGAATCTTTTCCATAATATATGGGATAATCATGATAATCCTTCCCATTGACTCATATTTTTCAGAAGGGTTGAAATCACCAACCAGCTACAATTGACCCATCACTATTGGGTCCTGAATTGGTCCAAGGTAAAGATTCCCAGCATTGAACATGACCGAAATGAGGACCACAGATGAACATGCCGTTGGTGGCCACCTCGTGGGGTCAGCCCCCAATGTGACTGCGAAGCATCCATTCGATGGGTTTCAAGTGTTTTTTTGGTTTTTACATTTGTTCAAGATCTAAAATTGTCTTATAATAAGCCTCCGAAGAAACAGTAGAAATATACATTATATATATATCTATCTATATATGGAACATTTTTTCCTGTCTTTTT